>JASGAU010411690.1:0-16475 GCA_030220045.1 Australoheros facetus
GGGTTTCCATGGCAGCTGCATCCAAGCCTTCCATCACCAAGCTCAATGCAGAGCGTTGATGCAGTGGTGTAAAGCACGCCGCCACTGGACTCTAGAGCAGTGGAGACGTGTTCTCTGGGGGGATGAATCACACTTCTCCATCTGCCAATCTGAGGGAGGAGTCTGGGTTTGGTGGTTGCCAGGGGAACGGTACCTGTCTGACTGCATTGTGTAAAGTTTGGCAGAGGGGAGGTTATGGTGTGGGGGTGTTTTTCAGGAGTTGGGCCCCTTAGTTCCAGTGAAAGGAACTCTTAATGACATCTCCACTTTGGTCTCATCAGTCCAAAGGACATTGTTCCAGAAGTCTTGCGGTTTGTTCAACTGCAACTAAGCAAACCTAAGCCGCCATACTTGTTGAACTTTTTTCTAATTGTAACATCATTAACTTTATCATTTAACCGAGGCCTGTAGAGTCTGCGATGTAGCTTTTGGGATGAATTTGCTGGAACGCCCACTCCTGGGAAGATTGTGCCACTGTGTTAGCAGACAACTGGATGCTCAAGACCAGTAAACTGCAAACCTCTGTTTTATAGACCTCACACTTGTTAATGATCAGTGAATCAAGTGCATTTCATTAGCAGCACCTGGCCGCTATTTACCCTCTTAATTCCTATATAAGCATTAAGGCCAAGTTTTAAGAACTTTTTATAGAAAAGGGCATTTTTTGATTTAATATTGAACAACTTTTTTCTAGCAAAAACTCTGCTATCGACTGTATAAAAAAATAATTTTTATGTAAAAAGACAACACCTGGCCATTCGACAGGACTCGACGGAACACCGGTAAATACTTCCAGCATCTGTCATTACACGCTGCCAGTGATACGTTCAGGGAACACGTTTACCTCAGAAGGGAGGAAGCATCACTGCTTTCATGTTTCACAGGGATAATAAAGTTCGTTGAGCAACAGTAAAACAAACTCCTGTAAATGAGGTGCATCACAAGCGTTTTCATTGCTAACATGTATAAAAAGTAAAACGAATAACCCTGGAAGCTTAGTTAATTACCTGTAAAGTAAGTAATTAAACGCAACAACACTGGTGTTTAACTTTGCCAGTAATCGTAGATCCTTTTACAACTCCTTGAGCTAGCTGTCACGTTAGCATTCTGTCTCATACTGTCAGTAAACTCTAAAATTTCCACTGAGCCGATACATTAGTGTCTCTTAACACTAGCCTATGCTAAGCACACGTATCTAACTCGCAATCAGGTGCCACAGTGTAATTTAGCATGCTAAGCTAACGTTACATAGTTAACCTTGTGTTGACGTTTGCCAAGGATACAGATTCCCAGCACGAGCGCTCCGATGGCGAGTCCCGTCACCACGTTTCGTGTCCGCAGCTTCGACGTTCTCTTCTTCCACTGTTCCAGCTCCACCTGTCTGACGAAATTAATCTGTTCTTGAGAAAGACCCTCTTTGGTCGGATCTATCCTGGTTGCGTATGGAGCATTGGACTTCTGAGGCGGCGTTTTGTCGGCCATGGCTGCGCTTTCTGAGGCGAGCACGGCGGTTTTACAGCTGTTACACACACAATCGCGTTTCAACCACTCTGCTGAGCGACAGCGCCGTGCGTGTGTCCTATCAACATGTTATCAGATCTGCCCTGACAGGACTCGCCCCGGAACCAGTATGTGCAACTTACAAATGAGTCGCTAAGATAGTTTTGGTTCCTATTAGAAGACGGTCCTACTGGGAAAGGCGCGGGAATAGCGCCATCTTTTGGAAAATATAAGCCACAGGATATTACTTATGGGGTGCAATTATTTTTGACAAAACTAAACGCAGTTTAAGTGTGGTTTGTTATATAAATGTAAGTATCTGTCGTGCTCAGAGTTAGTCAGCGAAGTTGAAATGGCGAAAAGATTACTTTATTCTCCAAGCGAGAGTAACGCTGCAGGTGTAAAGTTCCGGGAGGCCTCTTCTGACATACTCACAGATTTTCTTGTCAATCTCGACAAAAGAAACAAAGATAACCTCCGGAATTTAACGAGCTATAGCGGGAACTTCAAGAATAAGAGAGCCGTTGGTGAGTAGCGCTCAGATTTTTATTCATTTATGTAAGCTTGCATTTAAAATAAAACAAAACAGCTTCTCTATGAAAATGTAAATAACACGAATGTAGTCTGTCAGTATGCCATTAAAAAGTCACCGGTTTGAATCAATGACCGTAAAAACATTGCTTTGAACCCCTACATTTATAACGGTAAAAAGTATAACTCAAGATCTGGAATCACATGTACAGTGGGTACGAAAGTATTCAGACCCCTTTAAATTTTTCACTCATTGTTTCATTGCAGCCATTTGCTAAAATCAAAAAAGTTGATTTTATTTCTCATTAATGTTCACTCAGCACCCCATCTTGACAGAAAAAAAACAGAAATGTAGAAATTTCTGCAAATTTATTAAAAAAAGAAAACCTGAAATATCACATGGTCATAAGTATTCAGACCCTTTGCTGTGACATTCATATTTAACTCACATGCTGTCCATTTCTTTTGATCCTCCTTGAGATGGTTCTGCTCCTTCATTGGAGTCCAGCTGTGTTTATTCAAACTGATTGGACTTGATTAGGAAAGGCACACATCTGTCTATATAAGACCTCACAGCTCACCGTGCATGTCAGAGCCAATGAGAATCATGAGGTCAAAGGAGCTGCCCAAGGAGCTCAGAGACAGAATTGTGGCAAGGCACAGATCTGACCAAGGTTACAAAAGGATTTCTGCAGCACTCAAGGTTCCTCTGAGCACAGTGGCCTCCATAATCCTTAAATGGAAGAAGTTTGGGACCACCAGAACGCTTCCTAGACCTGGCCGTCCAGCCAAACTGAGCAATCGTGGGAGAAGAGCCTTGGTGAGAGAGGTAAAGAAGAACCCAAAGATCGCTGTGGCTGAGCTCCAGAGATGCAGGAGGGAGATGGGAGAAAGTTCCACAAAGTCAACTATCACTGCAGCCCTCCACCAGTCGGGGCTTCATGGCAGAGCGGCCCGACGGAAGCCTCTCCTCAGTGCAGATATATGAAAGCCAAAAAAACACATGAAGGACTTCCAGACTATGAGAAATAAGATTCTCTGGTCTGATGAGACAAAGATTGAACTTTTTGGTGTTAATTCTAAGCAGTATGTGTGGAGAACACCAGGCACTGCTCATCACCTGCCCAATACAACCCCAACAGTGAAACATGGTGGTGGCAGCATCGTGCTATGGGGGTGTTTTTCAGCTGCAGGGACAGGACGACTGGTTGGTTGCAATTGAACGAATGATGAAGTACAGATATATCCTGGAAGAAAACCTCTTCCAGAATGCTCAGGACCTCAGACTGGGCCGAAGGTTCACCTTCCAACAAGACAATGACCCTAAGCACACAGCTAGAATAATAAAGGAGCGGCTTTGGAACAACTCTGTGAACATTCTTGACTGGCCCAGCCAGAGCCCTGACCTAAACCCAACTGAGCATCTCTGGAGAGACCTGAAAATGGCTGTCCACCAACGTTCACCATCCAACCTGACGGAACCGGAGAGGATCTGCAAGGAAGAATGTCAGAGGATCCCCAAATCCAGGTGTGGAAAACTTGTTGCCTCATTCCCTAGAAGACTCATGGCTGTACGAGCTCAAAAGGTGCTGCTACTCAATATTGAGCAAAGGGTCTGAATACTTATGACCATGTGATATTTCAGTTTTTCTTCTTTAATAAATTTGCAAAAATTTCTGCATTTGATTTTTTTTTTTTCTGTCAAGATGGGGTGCTGAGTGTTCATTAATGGGAAATAAAATGAACTTTTTTGATTTTAGCAAATGGCTGCAACGAAACAAAGAGTGAAAAATTTAAAGGGGTCTGAATACTTTCTGTACCCACTCTTTTTTTCCCCGTGTGTGTGTGTGTGTGTGTGTGTGTCTGATAAATTAAGGCTTTTTAAAAATTTTATTTCACCTAATTTTGCAAACTCAAATGTCTTAGTTTTCCATAAGCCAAGTAGAAGTTATTTTAGTTTTTGTTGGTAATCATTTTTATTTTGTGTGTGTGTGTGTGCGTGTGTGTGTTTTTGTTTGTTTTTTTTAACCATGCGTCATAACAGATGATTTGTTTTTGTTTGTTTCTTTATTTTATTCTTTCTTTCTTTTTTAAATGCCTCACAATTATAGATAATTTATCTCTTTATTTTTTTGGTTTGTATGTTTTGTAAACAGTCCTCACAGTTATAGATTATTTATTGGTGTTTTTGTTTAGATTTTGTTTGTTTGCTAAACATTCTTGACAATCTCTCTTAATTTTTTATTTTTGTTTGTTTTAGTTACTTTAGTTTGTCTTAATTTCTTTGTAAGTTGTTTTTTTTTATTGTTCTTTTGTATCAAAGGCAAAATGTAAGAAGTTCAGAATAACACTACGATAAGATACTGCATATATCCCAAATTTAGTAAATTCCTGTGTTAAAACAGTCAAAACTTTACACAGCCTATAAGAGAATGGCTTAAATGAAGTAGAATCACACAATGAAACAAAATAGCTCAAAACACACACACACAAATAAAATATAAGAAAGTGGGTTTCTGAAGTAAAATAGCTCAATAAAATTAATAAAGCAAAATAAAAAAATTGTGAAGGTCTGATGACATGACATAAACTGTTAACATGAGAGAACAGCTGGCTCTCTGCTAGACAGATGTGCTGTAAAGAACCGCAAAACAAACACACTTTGTGAAGGCAGTTTTTATGGTCTTGTAAACGTCCAATAAACAAATGCACCAAAGCGTCCTGTGACAGATTTGTCCTGTTAAAGGCTAAAATCATTGTGTGTGTTTCTTATTTACTTTTAGCTCATATTGCGTGTAAACAATACCATTTCAGTTAAAGTTTTTTTGATGTTTTTACACCTGCGGTTAATTAAATTTCAGTTAACTGTAGTGAGCTTGGTACACACTCCATATAAAAAATAAATTTAAGGCATGAAGTAAAACTTCATATCTTCCAAGGTAGCTAGACTACTATAAACAAGTACTGTGTACACACTGACCTTACAGCACAGTGTCTTTGGTGAATTTCAGGTCTTTGGGGTGAAGTCTCTTTTGTCAGCAGGTAAGCTAAGCTGTATGGGACTGCCTCTGAATGGCCCACTAAGCCTCATTGCACCCTGTCATCACTCTGAACTCTCTCATACATTTGGATTTGGGAACCTTGTCATTATGGAGGTCAATTCGCAATATAAGCTCCTCGAGGCAGCTGATTCTACCAGCTAGGAGCATCACTGCAGACAAAGCCTCTTGGAGAGGAGGAGGATGAGGAAGAGGGGATGGAAAACAATGATAATAACTTAATGAATCCATATGCTTCCTTCTAGCCCACAAATCAGCTAAAATACAGTTTATGTGGCTAGATTTATGGGGACAGCCATATGAAAAGTGCTTATCAGTGCTGGTTTGACCAGTTACGTGCAGGTTTGTGTGTGGTAGGTAGAGTGGAGAACCTATGGGTGTGATACAGTGCTTATTTGCTCAGCTCTTACACAAAAAGGAGCTTAAAAAGAGAAGAATTTCAATTTTAAATCACCACCTGGATTACCACCTTTTTTGGTTTGTTTTTACCAGTAAAGTATAATGTATTTACTTGGAGGAAAAAGAGGCTTTATATAACAAGAGCAAAGTTCATGATCACTCATTGGTTTTATTTCTTGTCTTTACTGGCCCCTCAGAATCTGTGTATTTTCTATACAACCTAGAGGAGGCTTTCAACCTCTATGAATGATTTGGATCCACGTGTCCCCTTAGGTGTCAAATATATGGCCTACAGGAGTGGACATATATGGACAGTTTAAAGTATTTCTTGAGCTTGACAAGTTGTTTCAATCATAAATGTCTGGTACCTTTGCAGATCCTGTCTATTGTGTATGTAATAATGTGGAGATGTACTGTAAGCTCAGCCTGTGACTGGGGTATCAAACTCTCAGAATAACAGTATTCTCATCTGTAAGACATGAGGAGGTCATGTCATGTTTTCCTTTAATTTGTCATCCATTTTAAAGGGGCTCTTCACCCCATAATCAAATGTATATGTTTTCCCATTCTGACCTGTAGTGCTGTTTATCCGGTGTGACGTGCCCTGAGTTGGAGATTTGGCTGTGGAGATGTCTCCCATCTCTTGAATATAATGGAACTAAATGACAGTTGCATATTTGGCCGTCAAAGTACAAGAAAAAAGAAAAAAATAGCTAACTAACTAAAAAAAAAAAAAAGTCTCTATCCAGAAATCATGACCCGGTGACCCAGGTAGTTCATGTTCTTCTGCTCATCTTGGTGGCATCAGTCCTGGGAGGACGTTCCAGACATCTTTTTTAAACAGCAAAGTTTTCCAGTTTTCTTTTGGAGGATCCCGAGTCACTCCCAAACCATACAAGATAAACAAACTCTCAAGCAAGTTTTGGGTTTACCCTGTGATCTATTCCCATTTGGGCATGCCTGGAAAATCTCCAAAGGGAGGTGCCCACGAAGCGTCCTGTTCAGATATCCAAACCGCCTCAGCTGGCTTCTTTTGACATGACTCTGTTTCTAAGGCTGAACCCAGCCACCCGGAACTCATTTTCACCCCTTGCGTCTCATCCTTTTGGTCACTGTCCAGATGTCACGACCAAATGTAACGGTTTGAATGTGGATCGACTACAAATATTTTCCACATCTACCAATTGTACCAGTTTGCAAAAGATAGTGCTCACAAATGCATGATGTGAACACTGATGCATTCTCCTCAGCTGGGATACTTCTTTTACTTGTCTGATTTAGACCTGAGACAGAAAATAGCTCCTCTGTGCAACTGTTCACAACCACAGACAGAATAAAGGATGCATATAGCTGTGTAGGATTAGAAGAAGTGAAGCCAACCCAGAAGTGCTTTAAACCTGCATATTTTAGCAGGAGGTGATTCTTCTAGCTCCAAACAGCTCTGACCTCTGTAAATGATTTGCTGATGACTTTATGGGCTAAATCACTAGTTTCAGGTCAAATTGAATTAATCTAGTTTATTTTGTAAAGTATGGTCATTCTAATAGTTAGAAAGGAGGATTCTCCAGGATATTCTCATTGACTAAGGGCTTGCCAATCACTAGTCCTCAGCCAATCAGTGTGTGAATATGTGATCAACAGAGGGCAGACATCTCTGCAGCTAATATCCCCAAAACTGGGCAACTCGCATCAAAACACTATAGATGGATAAAAACTAATACAGGCCTACAGTAAAAATAAATCAGTTTGAATTTGGGGTGAACTCCCTCGAGGATGCCAGTGTTAACATTTTGGACCGAGAAGGCAGATGGTAAATATCTACGTCCACTGTGATCGACCATCACTGAACAGAAGTGGTCAGCTGTCAACCACCGACAACGCAGAATTCAGAGCCCTTTCCAGGCGCCTCAACCCCCACTCACACCTTACTTCAGGTGACCTCAGTAGGTCACATGATAGGGTGTGGCAAGGTCTCACAGTGGCAATCACCTACAACTTTTTTCAGGCCTTGGCCCATGTGATGATGCACACGATTAATAGTGGGTCAATGGCCACCTCCAAGGGCGACAACGGCCACTAGGGTTTAAATACGAGGGACTCTCCACCTTTTGGTTTTAGAACTGAAGAAGCCTCTAGAATAAGAGGTGGAACATCTCCAAAAAATGTAAAGAAGTCCAGTCACCTTTTTTCTTGACATGAAGAGTTTTAATGTTTTTGCTCTTTGCCTTCCTGTCCTGTGTTACTCAGAGTACATCTTCCTGATAACTGATAAACTGAGGCTGGACCCGCTGGTCAGCTACCACGCCGTTGAATTACTTCAGAGGTAAGAACAATTCTGTCAATCACACCCTGTGTATTACTGGGTTTAGTCATTATGTACTGTCGCCTATGAATAATAATCTCCTGCAGGTTCATGGTCAATCACATTGAAGATTTGCTCACCACACCCACATCTCAAGGTGCAAATGCTAATCTTCCAAGAAGTTGTGAGGATGCTGTTTTTGACACACTTAAGGACAAATTCCCGCTCATCGTCTTCTCCTGCGTCCAGATTGCGAGCAAACTGTCTCTGCACAGTCACGTAAGTTCTGCCATGCCAATCATTACTTATGTCAGTTACCCTGAGATGACAAAATCAATAATCTTTTATCATTTTTCCACACATTTTCTAGATGATTAGCAACAATACTGCTGTACGCTTTCTGGACTCGGTCGGTTGCAGCATTTCCAAACAGGCTGTCCTGGATTCAGAGCTGATGGTTCTGAAAGGGCTGAAGTTCAGACTAAATGTGCCCAACCCACTGACATATGTGGAAATACTTTTGGAGGTTCTCGGTAAGGGTCTGTGTATGTGTAGGACAGCTTATTTCAAATTATAAATGTTAATGTCAGGGCTTTGAAATGATTACATAAACTCTTGTAGGATACAATGAGCCATCAGTCCCTGTAGAGTGCCTTCATCACCTCTGCCACCACGTTCTCCAGTTCATCAGCCTGGAGCGGACTGCCGTCTATGAAACCTTGCTAAAGGTGACCACTGAGTGTGTCAGCCCATCCAGGGAACAGAGGTATTACATCTCTGTTTAAAACTATATTTCTGATAGATAGTAGAGTGGACATGCTGCTTTGGCCACGGTCAAATAGTCCAGAAATGACCCCGAAGTCTTTTCCAAACCACTTTTCTGTGACCTCGGGAAATTTCACGAGGTCCTGGAAAGATCTGCAGAAGAATTCATGAGGACTCAATCTGACTGCATTTGCACGTGTTGATACAAGTGTGTGATGTTGAAACTACAATATTACAAAAGGTTAATCTTCAAAACAAAGCAGGTTATGGTGCAAAATGGAAAACGTGAAATTAATTAACACTTATATAACATCTGCATTAGTTGTTAGCCATGCTGATCGTGTGTTATTGTGAATTATGGGATGGCTTTATCTGCTTTCCTTTCAAAAAGGATGGTCCAGTGTATTCTCTGCTGAAGGAGGTCATAAAGGAAGCACTGAAGCACCATTCTTGAGTATTTAGAGAATTTGACTGGATACTTCAGGGTCACTTCACTTAATTAGAAGCCTTCCGAAGCAAAATTGACCATTTGATGGCAGCCTGCAGCTTGCTGGCGGTGCTGTTTGGGCATAATGATTTAATTTGTTGCATCAGAAGTGGCTGTTCCTGTGCAGCACGTTACCCAAGAGCTACGAAATCATGTCATTTTACTGCTGTTGTGTTCTTTAGTAAGGAAAAAAGGTTTCAATCAGCACATCAGATGATGGGCTGACGATATATGCCAGCAATATGTCAGTCTCTAATTTAGTGCCAGCAGGCAGGAAACTGTATGTTTCTGCTTAGCACAGCAAAGTTTCAGGTCATGTAACCAAAACTGTGAGTGGAAAGACTTTAAAATGCTACAAGACACTGATATCAGTATAGAGGAGTGGTCCATTGTTAATATAGATGTATTGATTATATCTGATTTAATACTGTATCAATCATGTGTGAAAACCAGAAAGAAGTTTGTGCCGGTGACAGAAGACTGCATGCTTCTCGGTGTCGGTGTCATCGCTGTGGCTGCGTTCATCCTCCTTGTCAGAAAGTGGGAAAAGGTAAAGCATTTATTAAAATTAGACCTACAGCAGTATTTGTTCTCATTGTTTAAGGGTCAAACAAACACCTTAAGTCATCAAGTTGATCTAAACTAAAGCTGAAACTGTTTTTTTCATTGAACACATTGCAGGTAGTTGGAGAACTGAGCCACATCACAGGAATCTCAAAAAGGAGCATCACTGATTTTGCTCATGCAACTCTGGTGCACATTGTTGGCATCAGCTCCCAGTCCATGTAGACTCCACTCTCAGTCACTGAGTCTTTATCCCGTTTACTTTTATGGATGTTGGTACGGAGCATCCACTCTACGTTTCATTAAGGTTTTTGGCATAAGGAAAAAAACATCCATGTGCTGCAACGAACTGTCATCAAAACAAATGAATAAATCACTAAAGATTGGTTGGCTTTGTGTTAGAGCTAATGTTCAGTCTATAAAGCCAAATCAATGAAGATATCACAGTTGTTGGAATACAGCTGATTTAGTCTCAAATATAGCCGCTAACACTTATTCACTTGCTTATATTTGATGCACTGCAGTTCATCATAACA
This sequence comes from Australoheros facetus, assembly GCA_030220045.1. NCBI lineage: Eukaryota > Metazoa > Chordata > Actinopteri > Cichliformes > Cichlidae > Australoheros > Australoheros facetus. The sequence goes on from JASGAU010411690.1 coordinate 10,183, forward strand.
GTCGAACGTGGACTTCAGCGGGGGATTAAGTGTTAAACATCGGTTCTTGTTCTTATTAGGTAGGCAGTGAATGACTATACATGCATCTGCAGAAAGAAATGCAAAAATGGACAGTTCATCTGTCTTCAGTGGCTGTACAGAGGACCCAGAAACAAACAAGAAGCAGAGGCAGGAACAATAAACCAAACCATCAAGAAATAAAAAGATTCAAATTGAAATGAAAAAGAAATAACTCAAACATGAAAACTCTCACTCGACATGAAGACAGAGAAGGCCCCAGAAATTAAGCAACACTCGAAACAAAGACCTTTTGGATAAATAATTAAATCAAATGAAAAAAATGAAGCTCACGTAGTGATCCTCGGTAATAAGGAGTTAGTTGTGACTAGATGTAGTAAAGCTCCTGACATTTCCACTACATCAGGACACGAAAGCTTAGAGGAAAGGGCCGTCATGTAATATAGTTATAATTCTTCAAAACGCTGTTTTTTTTGTTAACTGAATTTTGCCACTGTTTCAATTTTCCTGTTTATATCTCACTTAATGTCTGGGTCCACTGTTAGCCATCACTGAGAGATGACGCCGCAAAAATAGACACAGTGTGTCAAAGCATATCGACCGTACCCAGCAGACATGGTGAACGCTGGTCTGAACCATAGAAAGATGGATTCAGAGGTCCAGTCAGGCAAAACAAGAAACACTGATCAGATTATTGCAATTGTTTGTTTTTATTTGGTGGTGTTTTCATCTGTTGCCTCGCAGTTTTCACCTCCTTCTAAGTGAGTATGTGTCATGGAGCTGGGCTGTTGGCCTGGCGCTTTGTGTTTGGTTTTGATATTCTGTTATGTTGTTTTCCTTATGTTGAGCCCCCTGGTTAGATTCCCCGTGGATTCTTTTGTTGTGGATGTTTGTGTGTTTATCCCCTGCCCTTGTGTCAAGTTCACGTGTCCTAGTCCTGGTCTTTGTATTTAGTTACTTCCTGTTTTATTTTGGTGTGTCTTTGGTTCTTGTGCGGTGTGTCTAGTTTTGTTTCCTGTGTCTCCCTCCCAGGTGTTCCCTATTGTCTCGTTACCTGTGTGTATATTTTGTCTCAGGCTCCCGTTGTTGTTTGTTGTCCTCTGTTCCTGCTGTGTGCCTCATGTTTTGCGTCCACGTCAAGAAGTCAAGCAACGTTTAGTTTTGGAGTTGAAGTTTGTGCTGCTGGTTCCCGTCCAGCCCGTCCTTTGTTGTGCTCCAGTAAATAAAGCTTAAACTTTTGCTTTGGGGTCCTCTGCCTTGCCTGCTGCAGCAGTACATGACAGTATGTATATATAAGGTGTGTAAATCAGAGCAGTGACTGAACATGTAAGGGGGCTATTGTGATTTTAATTTGTTTTATTGTATTGATTGTACCAAAAATCCACCAAATCCATCTTCTCACCTTCAGCTGTCTGCTGACCTGATTGGATTTCGGATCCACGTTTTCAGGCAGTCCAAGTGAATGAAGAGCAGACTTCCTGAACACAACAGGCAGCAGGTTGTTTGGTGAAGCATCACCACCGTATCAGAGCCGGCACTGGTTGCCCCCCTCCTCCTGTAATTGCTCCTCTAATATCCTGCAGATAGCAGGAGATGATACAATCCACATTACACAATAGAGGGTTTTTATGTCTTAATGGGAACATATGATGTTTAACCTGTGTTTAGACATGCTGAATAAGCTTCCAGTAAAGTAACAGCTAATCAGTGTATCATTTCAGAAGCAGAGCTGTAAGAAAAATGAACTGAAAATTTGTAGACTAGTGTGTTTGTAAAAGTAATCAAAATATTTTCTAAAATCATATCATCCTCTGCATGAAAAGCAGAAGCCCCTTGACACTTGATTGTGTGGTAACTGTTCAGTGTCACCAGTTGTCATCATATTGGAGGTTTTAGAGGTAAATGGACCTCGGCTCTCATTAGAAGTCTGCAGTGTGTCAGTGCTGCTGGCTCTTTTTTGAAGAGCACCCTCCTCCATGTTGCCCAGGTGAGGCTGCCTTTGAGAGAAAGCAGAACGAGGCGAGGAGGTAAGACATTGCTTTGCCTCCTCAGCTGAAAAGCCTCTGTCAACTCCGCCAGGTGGTGTTGGCATCACATGAGGTGGCCTTCTTTGTTTGAGGAGAGGGGTGACACTGCATCCATCACTGCTAACAGGTACTCCACTCGAAACTGCTGACATACTTAACTGTGACCTGAAAGACTGCAGTCTCTGTGGACTGAGAGAGAGGCCAGCAGAGACTGAGCTTGACTGACGTGCTGTTCTCGAAAAGGTGATCGAATCACTCTCCTTATGTGCTCCCTATTAAGCCACCATCTGCCTCCTCCTCAGATTCTCTGGACAATAAATCCAGTGTGGGGTGATGTGGGACAGCGGTGCTGTCTCCCTGGCAGTTGTCCAGAGTCTCAGCAGTGGAGGGGAGCTCAGAGTCTGTGATCTCTCTGTAGCTCGTTCTGTTGAAAAGGTGGCTCACATTGTTCTCAGCTTTGTATTTGTTCACGTCCTTCCCTGTGGGTAGATCCATTTAATACGCCAACTTTCACAAGCTCAGACCTGTGCTTGGTGTGATGAGGTGCATGGTGTACTATATTGCCCTGGAAAAGGATAAGAAATTATACATACTGGTTTGCAATGAAAACATAGCTGTTATTTGAAATCCACTAACATTACTAGAGCTAAAATAAATAAATGAAGCAGCAAGTAGTGAGAAAGTGATTGGCTGCATCCTGCTACAACCTGCAGCACGAAATGCATTCTAGAAAACTTACATCTGGATGCCAGTGGGGGCTTTCCACGGTGGGACATCTTTGAAGTCGTTGCCAGCTCTGCACTCATGCTCTGTGTTATGCTGGAGAAGGCTTGACGGCGGGACACTGAGCCTTTGTTCCGAGGGTTCTCCGGCTTAGATGAAGCACATTTCCCAAAGCGGAGGGGGGGAACTACAGGTGGCAAACAGAGAGGTTTTTGGAAAGGGAAACTGTGTTGGAAAGCTGTGCTACTTAAGAGGGATATTGGATGTTGCAGTTCTGAAAATGTTCTCATCTTTGAGGCTTCCTCTGCTGCTGACATTAGGTGCAATTGTGTGAAAAAAAAATCGGCATGCCAGAAATATTTCCTTTCATCTCCCTACTCCACCTTTGATTGGAATTCTGGCAGAACAGATTCAATCCAGTGGATGAGAAGGAAGAATATAAAGTATGTCTGTATGACTGTTTGCATCAAGTACATCTTCCTGTATCAGGTTCTCCACGTCCCAAACAAGCGTAGCATTACTCAACTTCCCTGTTGCTCCCTAAACTCAAAGGTAATCCACAGTGAGAGGGATGAAATAACATAACGGCTACTGTGAACATTTAAAGACCTAATCAGGTGTGAGTTATTACTGCAGAAGGCAAGAATGAAGCATGATATAACGCCTGTGCTGAAGACAGTTTGATACAGTGAATCCTGGCCTGCTCTCTCTGCTTACAAGTTTTATGGATACTAGATGCACATAAACCTTCCAGTGGTTAAACCTGTAACTTACCCTGGCCTGAATGAGACTGAATAAAAATCATACAATGAAATAAGTTGATTTTAAGTGCAAGTAAATAAGTTGGACATCAATCAACATTGACATGAAAGTGTCACAGTTGCTGCAGATTTGTCAGGTGCACATCTACGACAGAAATCTCCTGTTCCACCATCTCAGAGGTTCTCTGTTGGAATGAGAGTCTTTGGTTATTTGAGTACCGTGAACTCATTGTCTTGTTCTTCTTCCTAGAAGTATAGGCTAACTGCCTTGGAGCAAAGTCAGCAACTTTTCTTTTTCTTTTTTTTTAAATCGTATTTGACTCTTATGTGTGCAAATTATAATCACAGAATTTAAACGTCATTGAGACAGGACTTAATGGTGGCTGCTGATTGGTGAGACTTTCTTCAAAAAGGAATTTGGTTATAATCAACTCAAAGCTTTAAAAAGACAAGTTCAAAGAGTTGATGCAAAGACAATATTCAACAGTTTTAGATTTACTGGGAAAAAAACATGTAAAGCATGTAAAGCTACTCAAACTTATTTTCATGCTATGTTTTTTTTTTTTGGACATACAATATCCTGTTTTATAACTTGGTGTCTTACCACTGATCCAACACTAAGCCTCGGCAATCTTAATAAACAAGCTACCGAGACCCTGGGGGAAAGAAAAAGCTACCACCACTGTAGGGCGATAGTCTACTGCCTACTTATGGCTCCTTAGCCGGTAATATCGAATTTAATTTCATAATGGTTTTCCAATTTATCAATGTGTAGACTCTTAGAAATAAAAGCTTCTGGTCAGACACAGTTCGGTGTGATTCTTCCAGTGGTTAAAAAGTAACCTCTTCTGTCATTGTTCCCAGCTGCCGCCTGCTTGCTCTAATTTTGTCTGATTGTGTCCCTTCTGCTTTAATCTTTGATTTTACCTGTTTTTCACTGACTGCCTGTTCAATAGCATCAAGTACTATTAGAAGCAATACTATTCTTTAACTATTTGCTCTGTTTTGAAATGTCTAAATGAACTTTGAGTTCAAGGGTCATGGAAACAAAGAAACTGCATGGACCAAAGCAGCAGTTATATCGGATACAAAATACTTTAAAAAACGATGACTTTAACACAAAACAAGGTTTTAAAAAGCATTTTTGATTTCAAAACCATACTTTTTGCTGTAGCTGGATTCTCCCATATATTTCAGTTCAGGATTTTTTGAGTTGTCTCTGTCTTCTGCAGGAAATATGTTTTAATTTGCATGCCAGGTACTTCTTCCATTCTTTTAAGTTACTGAACCAGCTTTTCCTTGTATCCTAATGGCTTCAAATCACATATTTTTTTTATGTTTTATTCTTTTTAAAGGCTTTAACATCTGAGATAACAGTTGAAGACTGTTTGTCTACCACTGAAACATTTACAGTCATTTTGATGAATTTGAATTACCTCTGAAGATATAAAACAACAAGAAGCACTCCGGGAGCACAAACTCCACCGAGGCAGCTCAATCTCTGGGCAGCATTTGTTCTTAAGGGAATAGTATTATATTTTGTATATATTCATTTTTATTTTTGAACACATTTTAAGAAGTTTGCAGTGCAGTAAAATTCAGATAAGGGTGGCATGACTGATGTTTGCTTTGATTACGCAAACATTATGTAAGTAATAGATAATAGGCATTAATTTGTGTTTAACAGGACATGAATAACAAGTTTATTATATAATACACTGCAGAAAACAAAAACAATCATGCTGTAGATATCCATCAGTCACTGATGTGGACTGGGTAATGTGTTAGGAACAAAAGGATAGCACATCATTTGATGGAAGTGAAAATGATTAACCTACAGAGGCTGAATTCAAAGACGCCCTGAAAATCAAAGTGAAAAAATGATGCAGCAGGCTGGAACATTTTGCTGAAATTTCACTGCAGAAACTCAAAGTACTCAGTAGTCTGTATGCTCCACACATGCTTGTATGCAGCCTGACAATGTCAGGGCTCCTAATGAGATGATGGACGGTGTCCTGGGGGATCTCCTCCCAGACTTGGACCAGGGCATCAGGTGGTGGTGCAACCTAGCAACGTTGGATGGACTGAAACATAATGTCCCAGAGGTGTTCTATTGGATTTAGGTCAGATGAGTGTGGGGCCAGTCAGTGGTATCAATTCCTTCATCCTCCAGGAACTGTCTGCATACTCTCAACACATGAGGCTGGGCATTGATGTACAACCCAGGACCCACTGTCCCAGTGTAGGGTCTGACAGTGAGTCCAAGGATTTCATCCTGATATCTGAAGGCAGTCAGGGTGTCGTTGCCTAGCCTGTACAGGTCTGTGTGTCCCTCCGTGGATATGCCTTCCCAGACCATCACTGACCCACCACCAAACTGGTCACGATGAATGATGTTCAGGCAGCATAATGTTCTCCATGGCTTCTCCAGACCCTTTCACGTCTATCACATGTTCAGGGTGAACCTGCGTTCATCTGTGAAAAACACAGGGCCCCAGTATGGCACATCAATACGTGCCATCCTGGGGGAGTTGGACTACCTGTGCAGCCTCTGTAGGGTCCAGGTATGCTACCAGCAGTGACACTGACCCTAGCCAAATGCAAAACTAGTGAAAAAACAGTCCAAAAAGGTGAGGAGGGAAAAATGTGGGTTGGGGTTAACTTGAAAAAAGGCAGATGTGAAATATAAGAGTGAGGTCAGAGGTCAAATGTGACATATTTTAAATCTTTATATGGCGCTTTCTATATGTTGACAATATACACC
>JASGAU010411691.1:0-10014 GCA_030220045.1 Australoheros facetus
CTTGCCCCTTCCTTGTTGCCTGTCAGACTTGGCATAAATAACTAAATAAAAAGATAAATAAACAAAAATACAAACATTAACAAGAATAGCCTATAGAAAATTTATAGAGCTGTTCTTGTAAAATTAAATATGTTTGGTATATCAGTGCATTCCGATCATCATTCCGATTGTGAAAAATGCCAGACATGACAGGCTAAAAAAAAAAATAAAAAAATTCAACAATCGCTTTATCGTCGGTATGTAAACAATTATTTTGTTTAAATGGCATATAATCAAACATGCCATTTTATAAATCATGTGACTTTAAGTAGGTCCACTGCTGTGAGGATATCAAATCTATCCAAAAACCTACAAAGGCAGCATGCTAACACAAAGCTAGCAGTGAAAGATGAACCCACTCAGAGTGATGCTCAAGCTGANCAATTATGTAGGAAAGTGATTTATTGAGTAGTGCAATAAAGTGTTTTGCACAGTGAGTGGAGTAGTTTGCAGTTAACATGTCAGCCACAGTGTGCCACATGCACGATTGCCGTATGGTGTAATAAATACATTTACATTTTAGTCAAGACAGTGTTAAAATAGCTTTGCGCTAATTTAAATCCAACAAAATTTTGGTCTAAGTGAAATGGGGTCTATATCAACATTCATCATACTTTGCAAACATCCATTCAATACAAAGTTTGGCTAAAACTTATTTAGGGCTCTAAATTAAATTGGTATCATCCAAAGTCTTTTCTGTACTCAATTACTCCACCACAGCAGCTAGTAGGAAAACGCTCTCTGTGGAAACATAAGAGGAAATTACGCACTAACGAGACTGTATCTGGACTGATTTAAGCCAGTAAAACAAATACCCACATCTCTTCGATTTCAATGCAGGCAGTCCCACAGCATTAAGATTTTAACTACAGTTCTGCAAAGGGAGCTCCTGCAAAATAAAGCAGTGTCTTCAGGCAAGAAAGTTGAATCAAGCTCAGCCCTTTGCTGCACCCTAACTGGTTGCCATCTGGCAAGGCCCTGCATTAGTCATTCATATACACACATGCGAGTGCAAATTCCTGATAGATTACGTTTAAACGGGAATACTATATTTCTGCTGTTTCCATCTCTGTGATGCTCATAGATTTGATTTGTAAAACCCCATGTGTGTTAAAAAATGATGTGTAGTTTTTTTCTCTAGTAAGTCTTTAAACGCAAAATCTGTTACTCATATCGGAGTTTCTACATCATATTTTTATATCTTAGCATTACCTAAAGCAACACCCTCCTTCCAACACTGCCCCTGTCTGAACAGAAGTCTGTTTTTTCTCTGAATACCTGCTAAAAACACTTAATTTTATTGACACAGGCTGCTGAAGATTCCTATTAACTTCAGCTGAAGTTTACAGAATGTGGACCTAAACTAATCCCACTAAACTATGAATAGCACCGTGACCACTACAGATTCTCTGGAGGTGACCACAAAACATAATTCAATCAGTCCACTCACATTTGAGAAACAAACAATAAAAACAGTATGTCTAAGGAATTTAGACTTAACCTGGAAGCTTATCATCATACCTATTTCCTAGTATCTTTGACTTTATTTGCCCCTGCAGCTCATGGCAGGCATTTATAGGACAGTGTCCGACTCTGACAACAGAAACTGGACTCTTATTCCTGGGAATTGGATGTGTGGCTGGATATTTCAACATAGGAAGCTCAGGCACCGCAATGATGTATTTGGGGCTTATGATTAACAGAGAATCAACCAGACATGAGGCAGACAAAAACTAACCCTGAATAGACAGTGTTGTTTGAAAGTCCAGGAAATCATTCTGCTAACATCCAGCCCTATCCAATGCAAGACTCAGCTCTAGCTGCTCACATGCCACTGTTCAGCTCTTCCTCCCAGGGTACAGACTTTGATCTTTGATTGTCTCAATGAAACTCTTCATTCATAAATTTTAGTTTGTTGATAATTTAAAAAAAAATCTAATGAAATAGATTCTTCTCATCAGTGTTTGTACTATCATTTTGTTGTTGAAATTCACTTTCAAGATTCAGCCAAACTAGACCACAAACATTTTAAAAAGCAGTAAGTACATTGGGTTACTATTTGTAACAATAACTGCATTTATTACTGTTGAATTAAGAGTTAGTATATCTCTGCTGGGATGACAGAAATTTTAAGCTACACCCTTGTATAAAGGTGTTGAAATTTTTTTTTCACATTTTTATGGCATCAAACATATAAGTTTGATATTCCATACTATGCATTTGTTCATGCATATTAAGAAATACCGTCCCTTTAGAATTATAAGGTTCTATCTGACATTTTTGACTAAATTGACTTATTGTCATATTCTTATTCGTTGACTGCTAAATCAACAATATGTAAGAGATTTTTTTCAATTATATACAACTTTGGCCATTTTATTCACAAAACAAAAAGTTCTGTCTGCAAAATCAAGCTTTAACTTGGTATTATAAGGTTCTATTATTTATTATCTCAAAACTGGTCAGAATGCAGATAGAACCTTATAATTCTAAGGGGACAATATGTTAATTAACAAATGTTACTGATACTACATGGTATTTATGAAACATACAATAAGCTTTAAAAACCTGATTGTAACTTTAGAATGACCACCCATACCATGTTCTAAAAACACATTCTTACAAGTTATTATGCATTATTAGTTATAACTTCATTGTTAGTTGCCACTAAATAACTTTAAAGTTAGATATTAGTTTATTGACAAAGGTTATTAGAAAGTGTTACCAAAAAATGCAACTTATCATTCACAGTTTTATTCTGTTTTTCTTTCTTTCTTTCTTTCTTTCTTTCTTTCTTTCTTTCTTTCTTTCTTTTTGATCAGTAAAAATAAAGACAACGTTTATGGATACCAGAAAGTCATACAGGGGTGCTGCTTAAAAAAAAAACACAAAAAAAAACAACCTTTTGATTGAATTGATTTTAGACACACCACACTTTTGCACACTTGACACAAAGCCATGTACGTGCATGCCTACACAAACATGAGCACACAATGTACTGACATACATGCACAAGCTCATGTGCACACTGGTAAGTCACTTTCATGTGAATTATACTTCCAAGCAGGGAGCAAAAAACTTTGCTAAGCACAATTTGCCCTTGAGCAGATAACTCTGTTTGGTTTGCTAGATTTTGGACTTGGGAAATGTTCTGAAGACACGTGGATCAACAGAGTAACAGACAACAAGCTTTGTCATTAAGTAATTTTTTGCCATTGTGTGCTTGATAGGTGGTAAGGAATTTTAAAATTAGACTTGAAAATTGCAACTAGGACTGGTTTAGGTGACCTTGAAGCATGCCTCAGTTATGCAGCTATAGCCTCACTATGCCTCTTATGAAGTACTAGTCACTTCTTTTCCACGCTCATCTTTTTCACTCCTAAAACCTTTTTGTGCCACTTTTGCATGATATTAACTTATCTCTATCCTCTTGTGAAGGTTGTCTTGTTTGTTTTTTGTTTTTTTTTTAATCTCTCAGTGCTACTGTTTTCTCTCTTCTCTTTCCCCTCCACCATTGCCAGTACTGTGGTTGTTATGAACAGGCACTACACACTCACCAGCCACTTTATAAGATACACCTTGATAGTAGTCATTTGGACCCCATTTTGCCTTCAGACCTGCCTTAATTCTTCATGGGATAGATTTAACAAGGTGCTGGAAACATGCCTCAGATATCCATTCATCCATTTTCTTCCACTTTCACATTCTAACACTGAATGACAGACAACCATTCATGTTCACAGTCACACCTATGGCTAATTTAGATTCACCAATTAACCTAACATGAACTGTGGGAAGAAGCCAGAGTGCTCAGAGAGAACTCATAAAGGCATGTGAGAACATGCAAACTTCAGCTGACTGTGCCCACTTCCTCAGAGATTTAGTCCATATTTACAAGATACCATCACACAGTTTCTGCAAATCCCCCATTCCACCACATCCCATATGCGCTCTGTTGAATTGAGATCTGGTGACTGTGGAGGCCAGTGTTCAAGAAACCAGTTTGACATGATCTAACTGTTCCTGAAAACCAGTACACAAAGCAAGATCCATAAAAACATGAACCGGTTTGTGTGGAAGAACTTGACTGGCCAGCATAGAGTCCTGACCTCAACCTGATAGACACCTTTGGGATGAATTAGAGCGGAAACTGCAAGCTGGGCCTTCTCGTCCAACATCACTGTCTGACCTCACAAATGCCATGGAATAATGGTCAAAAATTCCCATAAACACTCCTAAACCTTGTGGAAAGCTTTCACAGAAGGATTGAAGCTGTTATAGCTCCAAAGGGTGGGCCAACATCATATTAAACCCTATGAATTAGGAATGGGATGTCACTGGAGTTTATATGCATGTGAAGGAGGATGAGTGAATTCTTTAGTGTATATAAATATTTGTGTTTTGAGCAATTAAACAGGTGTACTTAATGAAGTGGCTGGTGAGTGTATAACTAAAATTCAAATTAAAAAATAAAATTAATTGAAAAAAAAGAGGTTTGTGGAAATGTTTCATTTTCAATCAGATCATACTGACTCTGTTTTAAAAAGAGCTAAAGTGGCTCAAAAATGAAAACAACCACCCAGAGAGCTCGAATGGAAGAAAAGTGAGATGACAAAAAAAAAGGCTCATAGGAAGTTTAGTGGAGTTCATAAGCCATCGATGCCCTCATTCTTTCATCATGACGTAATGTTGGATATGACCTTAAGCCACTCAGATGACATAATTGCTATCACCTGCATGATGCCCAAGCGGTCCTGAGGCTGTTCACTGCAAAGTAGATGATATTCATTTATTGTCTTCAGCCTACCAAAAACATTCTACACTGTTAGCATGTGAGAAATAAGACAAAATGATAAAATCACTACTGCTAAAGGATTTCTATGCAGATTTTGTCTTTCTTGGCTGCCTCTGTGGATTTTGTCAGGGTCACAGTGACCTGAAGTCCTGTGGGAGTTTTACAAGCTGTTGCAGTAAAGGGAGTTTCCAGTTTACCAGTGACAGCAACACTTTTAAGTTTTAACTGCTTTCTCTGGAAATGTAGAAATTCATTAATGGCATTCCTGTTAATGTGCAATTAGATACTTTTGGGAAAAGGCCTCCTTGATTTCAAAGGCCATAGTGGTATGCTGCCATCTGCAGTTGTGTGCATGGGACAGAGCACTCTCTTTCTACCACCTTGTTCATGTGCTTTTGTAAATTTCCACAAGGCTTTGTCCTTCACTGATTTGATCTGTGTGTCACAGGTGCACAGTTACATCTCATGTCGGGCAAGGAAAGAAAATTGTACTCTTCCTACTTAAAGTCTAGTCAATAAATAATACATCTGGTCGTGACCAAAATGCTTGTTTTCAGCTCAGATGTATTTTATTGACACACACACACACACACACACACACACACACACACACACACACACACACAAAAATGGTCATGAAATCGGCAAACTTAGATATGTGGACTAGAACCACACAAATGTCTCCACTTTGCACTTCTTACATTTTCAAAACAGGCTTCTTACTTTTGGTTTAAGACATTTGAGTTATTATTGTGCATCAATGTGCACCTTCAAACACCAAATTGATGTCCAATTGGAATCTAAATGGAGGGAACAGATAAAAGATAATCCTAGTCTGTCCATCACCAGTGCTTGTTGCACACAGAGATGAAAGAGGTAAAAAACAAAATTAAAAAAAAAAACAATTGAAATAAATATAAAATTTATGCATTATTTATAGTACTATTCTCAGGAGTTAAAGTGTGTTGGAACAATCTAGAATTGCATTTTTGGTGCAAATGTCAATAGGTTGTAGCTGCAGTAGTGCTATAGAAGGGCAAGCATAAAGGCAGTACCTTCTATAAAATAATTTTTTTTGCAACATTTCTAACAGCTCAATCAATATCAGCAAATGCAAAAACAGTTTCTGTGTAGTTTTTCACACAATGTGTCAGCTAGCTAAAGGTCCAGTTGGTGTATTTCCCAGAGAGAGAAAAGAGCGTGAGATAACTTCACTCAGAAATGGAGAAAGACATAAGGAGAACCAGGACAGGAGAGGAAGAAGGATTATTTTTTAAAGGTAAGGACTGTTCATAACCTGGAAAGTTTTTTTTTTTAAACAGACATTGGGTCTATACATGATGTGTTAATGAAGTTATGTTTTTTCATATTGTGAAACATCCTGTAGAACAAATTAAAATATACTACCTTTTTGCTATTCAGAGGTTGCATGAAACTACTAGGTAATTTAGCACAGACTAAACTCTGGTGAAGTTCACAGCAATGGGCTTTGTTGAACGGGCTGTGGCAGAGCAGCTGTGGTGTTCATGGTCAATCTTAGGTTGTATCAAAGGCAGCAGTTATTAATTTAAATTTAAGGTGATGATGCCTGATAGCACAGTGGTGTGGTGGTTAGAACAGCTGCCTCACATCAAGAAGGTCCTGGGTTTGAATCAACCATCTGACCATGGACTTCGCATGTTCTGCGTGGGTTCTCTCTGGGTTCTCTGGTTTCAGGCTCCAACCTCCCACAACCCTGAATTGGATGTTGCTCAGTAAATTCATTCACAGCTCTATACTGTCTAGGGGTGGGAAATCAGCCATGATGGCTCATGTAACATTGGCTTATGTCTTGCTGAATTCAGTTGGCTTTCCGCAAAGGGCAGCAGTACAGCTCCGCTGATCACAGCCTGTACACAAAGTTTACTGAAGTTCCCAAGAGAAATTATTGACTTTTTTCTAAGTGATTCTTTTCCACATTCTGCACTAACTGATCTTAGGGTTCCCACATCTGTTGAATCACACTTTAACCCCTGACTCCACTCATTTTTCTGTTTAGAGTCACTCATCTACAATGTAGGCAACAGCAAACTGAGCTATTTTTTTTTCATTTTCTTTGTCTTTCGTTTCTTATATTCTGCATAACAGATGTTCAAGCTTAGTCCATTCATTAGAATTAGAATTTAAGTTGAAATTAAGTTTGCATTCCCTTGTAAAACTGTCATTTTCTGTCAGATCAGTTAACTTGGAAACTTGACTTTTAGAAACATCCTTCAAAGAGCTACTTTAAACTTTTATACTTTGAGTACATTTCAGAGCCAGTACTTTTTCACTTTTACTTGAGCAAAGAACTTGAATCACTATTCCAACTTTTACTAGAGTATTTTTGACACAAGTAATTAAGTAGTTCTAAGTATTCTATTTACTTATCAGACTGTTTGGGACTGACTAATTTCATATTTAGGCTTGAGTGATTGGAGTCGTTTNGTTTATGGCAACTCATGATTAAAGTGACTGCCAAAACTTTACAGAACAATTTTGTTTAGCTCTGTGAGAACTGGGATTAAGTATTTCCTTCAATTTATGTTTTTATTTTTCTTAATAATTTCTAGTCATGTTGGGTCACTCGTACTTCACGTATTTCACATACTTCCTTACTCTCAGGTATCAAATTATTCATGTGACATCCCTACATGTTATTGAACACTGAATATATAATGTAACAAAATGTCATGTTTGAACCACTGAACTGGTGAACTTCTGCATGTTTTTCCTCATGAAAGGACATTGCTCTGAAGTGTCTTGCCACTTGTGAATAGTCAATGAATAATAGTGAATTGTGAGCAGGGAGCTGTTGTCCAGCCTGATTGCCCTCAGGCCACATCATATTGGAATGCAACTTTAATAGGTCAATATAATAATTCACTGGAAGCTATCTCTATCTCATGGACCAGACAAGAATGGTCTTGACTGAAAAAAGTCTTTCTCTTCCTTAGTGGCAGACTTGCGAGCACACACAAAGTAGCAGAAGAAGAAGTAAAAGAAATCTGCCACACTGACATTGCCTGGAACAATGAGCACAAACACAAACAAGTGTGGTCACTTATGCCATGTTATGCCATGCTCCCACAAAGGTGAGGTGAAGGTTACATGGAGCTTGCTGACTTCAGTGTGCTATAACAGTTACTCTGCTGCTACAAGATTTAATAAGAAGACAGGGCCATNGAATTAATTCAGCGGGAAATATACTAGAAACTTCAGTTTCTTCCATAACTCATCCTTTCTATTGTTGTTGATAATATTTCCATCACAAGGAAAAATGCTGAGAAGCGGTCTTGCATAGCTGAAAACAACACTGTGTGACACTGTGTGACACTGTGTACACGAACAGTCAGATGTGGCTAAACAAGCCCTGTAGGCGAGCAAACCAGAAATTCTTATCAGCTGCAGTTTGAACAATAGAAAACAAGGCAAAGCAGTTTTGGTGACTTAATGAATTTACAGTGGTAGTTCATAAAATAAAAATAATCTTCAGTTTTACTTGTTTACCAGATTTTTTTGCTATCTTGTGAGCTTATTTTATTTGTAATGTTATCTTAGTTTATTATTTGTTGCAATAAGAAAGATCAAGTTCCATCTAGATCCCATTATCCTGTTCAGGGTTGCAGGGGTGCTGGAGCCTATCCCAGCCGTCATTGGGCGAGAGGCACCCTGTACAGGTCACCAGCCTAACACAGAGAGACAGACAACCATCCACACCTATGGGCAATTTAGAATCACCAGTTAACCTGACCCCACTAACTGCATGTCTTTGGACTGTGGGAGGAAATTACCTGGAGAAAACAGGGAGAACATGCAAACTCCATACAGAAAGACCCGGGCCAAGGTGGATTTGACCCCAGACCTTCTAGCTGTGAGGCAGCAGTGCTAACCACCACACCACCGTGCTGCCCAGACTAAATTTAGCCAGAAAAAATTAAAATAATAAGAAAATAAAGTAGAGCCAGAGTGACCCACTTGATCAAATTTGTTTCAGTGTTCTTAGTTCCAACATTGATTCTTGTATTGATAGTTATAACAAATTCATATCTTATACATATTGTTCTTAAATGCTACCTTAACATAATGCTGCCTAACTAAAGAGTGACTGTGGCAATCGTATAACACAATAGCTCTGTCCACACATGCATCAGGAGTAGATGTGTCGACGTATTAGACATTTGATCCATATAATGGGGTTAGGGTGAACTGGAGAGAGAGAGCACTCAGATGTTTTTATGGGGCTTGCAGCATTAGCATACTAAAGCCCATTTGCAGATGGAAAACTAAATTCAGCTGTGCACGAGTATTTCCTGAATGTCTCTGTGAATAAAGTCGCCCATCACATTGCAGTAGACTTGCAAGCAGTGGAATTCTGGCCACATAAAGTTACCATTATAGAGCCAAGGATCTCTCTCATCCTCGTTTGATGGAGAAAAATAACATGAACTGTGGCCACAATGCCACAGCAGACAGGCTACTGTAGGCTCTGCATGTCAGTCTTCATTTTACAGTAGCATAGCTAGAACCACTCAAGCTCTTTAGTTCAGTTTGGCAGTGATTATTAAAGCCATACACTGAAAACTACCTGCATTGTAAAACATTCATCAAAGGATGACGCAAACATTTATTACAATTTCCTCCATTACCGTACATACAAGAAACATATTAGAAAAGGCTAAATTTGACTTTTTTCCCCCTAAAAGAACCCCACACACTCTTTAAGCACTTAAAGTTAAGTGTTGGACGGTGGCAACAAATGGTGACCAAACATGATGACATCATCTTATTTTGACAGTTGCCCTATTTAATGTGGAAATGATTAAAGAGGAAGACAAAGAGGGATTTCACCCATTACCCATTAAAGTTAACCACCAAACTACATGGGATTTTATAGCCCATAAATAAGAAAATGATGCTGGATTTTGCCCTCCTCTAGCCACTGTTGAACCTCCCCTCTGAGTGCAAGGGTGTGTGTGTGTGTGTGTGTGTGTGTGTGTGTGTGTGTGTGTGTGTGTGTGTGTGTGTGTGTGTGTGTGTGCTGTGAAGTACAGAGGGAGAGTCTTCCCCACGGGACTCACCCGATTCACTGCAGTAGACCAGTACACAGTCAGTAGAGGTTTAAACAGCAAGTTGAGGATAAAGTGAGCACACACACACAC
>JASGAU010411692.1:3583-24447 GCA_030220045.1 Australoheros facetus
AAGAAAATCAGAGTGAGTTGAATTTCTACTGCTGAATGCATTATGTTAATTTAAGATTTCTAGATTTGCTGCAAGATAAAGCAGGAATTATACAGTAGAACACTAAATAAAATCAAACCTAAACACACATGGTGACCAATGTTCACATATTGGTATCTGGAATTATTCACAAAATTATAGATATACTTTTCCTTTGTTGATTAAAAGGTCCAAATTGTCCTTATCAACCAGCTCACTAGCACTACTCCCAGATTAATCGATCTATAATTGCTGCTTGTCCACACTACCGGAGCATATTCCAAAACAGAAAAAGGTACTAACAGCTCATGGGAGCTTGATTACATGAATAATCTTAGAGTTTTAAATGTACATGCAACATGCACATATGAACATGTTGGTTTGGCCGTTGTAATGATGAAATTTCACAAACCAAAAGACATGGAGCTGTATTAGTGTCTCAACTTACACTTAGAAGTGGTTTCTTGTTCCAACCTCAGTTTCGTGAAGGAAGGTTTACAGATTTGACATTATTTAAAAAATAAAACAAATCCAGGGTTCTAAAAACAAAGTGAACAAACAAGTCACATGGACTGTTTTAAAGTGTGAAAGGGGGGGAAAGCTCACTTTTGGCGTGTCACAGGGTCCGACTCTGTAGGGTGAATGTAAGCACTCAAGAGCTGCTTCAAGGTTTGGTTGTCAGACACCCTACAACAAAACAGTCATTGTTGAGAGGCAAAAATAAAGGATCAATACATCTCAAACGCTGTCAAAACATGCTCATAACATATTCAATACCAACACAATTTGCTTTAATTGCAAGCTAAAAGCTTGGCAGCTTATGATATACTATTCAAGAAAAGTTATTATTTCTTCACTCACCTCCTCTGAGTGAACTCTGAACTGCTCTGAGGAAATATGAGCTTCAGGTGCCACAGAAACCGTTTTTCTCTAGAAGAGAAATGCAGAAATGCACATTTTTTAGTAGCAGCTTATCAAAAACAGTAGCTTATAGATGCCTGTAGTAGTGTATAGATGCTTTTCAATAGTCAGATAAGGTCATTGGTTTTCTCACTGTACTTCAGTCAAAGTCAAACACAAACACCCTTGTTTAAATTCAGAGCATAAAATGGATACAGTTCCAATCTGTCCAAGACAATACATCTGGCTGCTTCCAAGATCTTGTCCATCTGTGTGACTGTGTGTAAAATTGGGGGGGGGGCAAACAAAAAAACCCTGAGTTACCATGGAGACGATGACATATACACTCAATACTAGGACACCAGCTGGCAAATATCACAATATAATCACTTTTCCTGTGGTAATGCTTTGGGCAGTGACTGTTAAATGTGGTTGGGTGTTCTGGGTTGCTGGGCGTGCGCTACAACCAAACAATCATTCCTTAAACAGCTGCAGTGTTCTACTACTGTTGTCAGAAATAGCCAACAAAATGTAATATATCAAACCGTTTGGGAGATAAGAATAACATGACGTAATTTAGCCTTCTGTAATCTCTTACAGAATCTTTTGATGGCTTCATGAGCAACTTTCCATGGAGCCAGTTCTTTAAACTGTAGCAGCCCATACACCAAGTGGCCACAACAAAATTAATTTAATGCTACAAAGCAAGAAATAATGGAATAAAACCTGATGGCACAAGTGGCAGCAAGCTGTTCTCTCCAGAGTCATCCTGCAACAGAGTGAGCGCTAAACCCAACTACAAGGACTTGTGTTAACCAAGACCACAGAGTTTACTATGTATAGGGTGGAGCTGATTCATCAACCCTTTCTTCAGCAGAGCAGAGGACTCAGGCCTTAACAGATGTTAAGAATGAAGATGAAACATTCCCTCAGAAAGTCCCAAAGCATAATTGTAAGGAAAGCAAAGGAGACCTTGTTATTAGAGGTTTAGTACTCACCAAGAGGGATTCAGAGCCCATCATGGAGGTTTGTTTTTGTTATGTGCACCAACACATCTATCATCATCCTACTCTCTTTCTGCCATGCTCATTAACCTGCTCTCCTCGGATTTATTTATTTAGTCCTCCCTCACCTCCATCAGCATCAGCATTGTCCCTCTGTTGCTTTTGCAGTTTCTGTTTATTAATTCTGAGTTGAGATGGGAGTTGCCGGCAGTCCTGCTTTGAGTTTTGGTTTTATTAGTTTTGCCTACTAATGTTATTCTAGGGGAGAAGCTAGAATCCAACAGCTCATTGTGCAGTTGATTCATGGTCTTCTTCCTCTTTTGTTTTGTTTTCACTGGGGCTCCTATCTGTTTGTTTTTGAAAAATAACTATATTTTCATTATTAAACATTTGCTGAACTGCAGCAACACTGTGGCATCTTATAAGTTAGGTTCCTCTGAGCCATAGATGTAGGCACCTTAACAGTTCAATGATTATATTGATTGTATTGCCAAACTGCTTGGTTTGTGGGATGCGCTTGCAGTGGTGACAGTGGTTCAAGAGAGGACAATCTACAAAGCTTATCACTGTCCAGGGATGATAAAAGCCATCCTACTGCGTACTGTCATTCTGATTTAAAAAAAATAAATTTTTTTTTAATCTTTTGGCCAAATTTTAGAACAGCAAAAACTCTGCTTTAGAGCCAAGCCAGAAAATGCAAAATAGAGTGAATGATGCTCCAACTACACTTTACTGAGAACAAAGTGTCCAAATACTCTGAAGGCTTCAGCTCGCAAGGGACTCACAGCTGACCAGTTCACTTACTGAAGACTCTTAGGTCAGTGAAATGCAAAACAGGAAAATATGATGACTGTAGGCTAAACAGTCAATAGGGAACTAAAACAATCTCCTGTTAACAAGATGCATTTTAAATCAAATTAAACAACTTATATAGACTTGAGCCAGTCCGTCAATAAAACAGAAGACAACACTGTCAGCAGTGAGAATTTGTATTTTCAGAGGTAGAACTAGGGGAACCACAAGTTCAGTACCGAATTTTCCCCTGTCATATTTACAAAGTGAGGTTATCAATGAAAACCCAAAGTGGACTTCTATTTGGGAGACATTTGTTCTATTGCTGTTAATAAGCAACACCAGAAGGTGCAATCAGCCTAACTGCAAAGTCCCAATCAAATATATAAAACTAGAAACATACAAAATGAACAGTATATTTGGAGAAACCTTCAAACCACTCAACTAAAATCCTTTTTCTGATTCTTGTGGTGTTGTTCTGTGGGTCCAGATGGTATCCCAACATAACAGGTGGCTTTTCCTCCATTGCAAACAGGAATAGGATGAGGGAAAAAAAAGAAAAAACGAAGTGGAGAAATGTGCACAGCACTGAGTGAAAGGTTGTTATGAGTTTTCACTTGGTTGTAAGGTGTGGGGTAAAGTGAAGGCTGTGGCATGAAGACAATGGACTGGGAGGGGACTCCCTACGCAACTTTAGAAGGTACCTAACAACTCCGGCCCCTTAAGAGAAAATTATGTGTTTGCTTAGTTTGGGCCAAGTTCTTTCTTTTGTGCGTCAGACTGTGTGCACATGTATACTTGCACAAGTGTCTATGTGTTTGCATGTATAAGCAAAGGAGGGTGGAGCACCAGGTGTGATGCCATTATTCTGTCATTATAGCAAATGGAAACCACATCTTTCAGTGGAAAAAGAGGCTTGCCCAAATATCCAGACAAATGTTTCAGGCAAGGCCAAAATGCATACCTAGGATAGGCGCCAGCATTCATAATCAGAAAAAAAATAAATAAAAAAAATAAGAAACGGATCACAGTACCTAGTCCTTTAACTGTTTTTTGGTTGTTTTTTTCCCCTTGATAGCCCTTAAAAGGCATTCGGGATTCCCGATTTTCCAACACAATCCAAGAAAGGTTTTGATCCGACCTGGGAGTAATACAGTGAACTCACAATTCAGATTAAACTTACTTCATCTCATTCTGAAAACTCACTGTCTTGGCAAAAAGTACCTAAAAAAATCTTTCAAATTACAGTAGCCTGAGCTGCAAAGACAGGATGGAACCCTCAACTCTTGATGCTTTCCAACTGTTACTATTTCCTCATTCTAAATTGGAAGCACAATAGTAAATGTTTGTCCTCGCTGGGCTACAAAGTATTTAAACAACAAAAAAGAGGGATTTTTAAAAAAATTTTTAAATCGAAGCCTGATGGTCATTCAACAGAAAGCATCAGCTGAAAGTAGGAGATACAGCTACAACATTTTTGGCCAACAATTTTGAGACCAGATTTTTGTTCAGATTACTTGTTTTGTTTTTTTTTTTGAGAAGAAGTCACTCCAACTAATCACTGATTAGTCATCTTTGCCTTGAAAAACTCCATAAATACATAGTGTGGTGCTTTTGATTTTGGTCCACTCTCTTCTGGCCATATGCCAATCCGATTTTCATACGGTTAAGCTTTGTATCATCCAAACAATTCTTTGATGAATGACCCCTTTGAGTGAAAACATCACTTTAATACATGCTGTGTGTCAATATCACACTGAGTTTAGTTTGACCTTCAGTGTTTTAACACTAAATTGCTTTTTAAACTTGTTTTTACATGGGAATCAGCTTAGCACTGTATGATTTTTAGTATTCTATGAAAGACACAATCCAGTCCACTTTATGCATTAATTGGCAAGGTGTGTAAAGAAAGGCCCTGTTTCACACTTCACATAACTATTATCAGTCCCTATGTGGGTACTAAGCATACATAACAAGCTTACCTTTCTATATCCAGTTTATAGTGTACAAACTAGTATGTCTTAAGCATACTGAACCTGTAAGTATTTCAAGTTTGGCTACTGCTTTAAAGTGAGTCTTAGCAATTATTCTTAAGTTACTAAGAATGAAAGCATATTCAGAGGAAGATGGATAAATTCATTAACAAGAGCACACACTGTTGATTTAGTAAGTGATTGGTGGTGTGTGTGTGTGTGTGTGTGCTACACTAGCGAGCCCGACTGGTGGTCTGGCAGTCACAGCAGAAATCCATCTGGATGGATTAAGAACTGGACCGCTCCAACAAAAATGTCACTACACGTGAAACCATGTGTGCTGTGTTTCTCATGGTTTGAGTTTGATTTGAGCGGCAAGTGGGTGCTGTGTATTAAGATACAAAAACTAAACTCGGAATTCAAAGCAATAGTTGTGTCCACAACCTCAAAGGGTGCAGTGGCAGAGTGGCTGATGGAAGAAAAGCAAAGGAGAGAACGATTACAGGCAGCTGCATCTTAAGCATTCTTATTCAAGTTTTGTCTTGAACCCTAGTTGTTTGACATGTTGCACAGGACAACCCTTCCTGAAAAGTCATATACACATGACTTTACACACATGACAAACATGTATAGGTCAAACTTTGGATGTGTGGAAGACCTTTTTTCAGTTCTAAAATTAACAAACCCTAAAAGGACAAAATGTGACTTTAGACCTGTGCTGGACCAATGCAAATCTGGGTTTGCATGTTGCATTAGATGCAACATCAGAAGATAACAGAGGTCATTATGAGCAAACTGTGATTGTACAGTACTGCACAAAAGTCACCCCTCATTTCTTTATACTGTGTTAGGAAATAGGTGCAGCTTTTTACTGAAATGTGCATACATACATGGAAATACAGTATATAAGGCAACAACAGTGAGATTAAAATCAATATTTGGTACGACCACCTTTATTCTTCATCACAGCATGGACTCTCTTAGGCAGCTTGTAATTTAGTCTTCAGGAACAGTTCTCCAGGCTTCTTGAAGGACATTCAATAAAGACACTCTTCTTTGAGGATGGTTACCGTTCATTCTGTTCTCTGTGAAGATGATCCTAGAGTGTTTCCACTACCAATCAGACGTTTTGCAGATGGTATTCAATGATGGCGGGACTTGTCTCCGTTCATGATTTCAATTTTGACAATATCTCCAGCACCACTGGCTGAAACGCAGCCCCAAACCATGACAACAGGTGGCTGGTGAAACTCACTGTACCTCTCTCCTGACGTCCTCTGTACATACTGATGATGATTTGAACCAAAAATTTTAAATCTGGATTCATCACTCCATAAGACCTGATAAGATTTTCAAGATTTTAATTTGGCATACCTCAGCCTTTTCTCCCTGTTTCCCTTCCTTAAGGATGGCTTCTTGACTGCAACTGAAGGGTACAGCTACATCTCTTGGCTCCCGTGTCAGTTCTTTGCTGGATTTTTCCCCGATTTCTTAAAAACATTACTTTTCAGATACTGTTCAACTGCTTTTTTTTATCGTAGGCCTTTTGTCTTCCTTTTGTCCAGTTTCCTCAGACATACTGCACACAATGCTGAGATGTGCCAATTTTTCAGCCAATAGCTCTTTGAGAATCACCTTGTTGGTGACTGCTAAACTGTGTTTGGCGTTTTTCATAGACTCAATGAAAGAAATGGGAAAAATGTGTTTTTGCGACAGGCTGCTAGAAACAAATAAAGTTGTCTGTTATATGTAGACACAACACTAGCTCATCTCTTGAGTAAAGTGGCTTTTTGATGCCTGGTATGATTCATGGGTCAGTGTTACATGGCTTAGCTTAACAAAGAAAGAAACAAAAAACTAAAATCAAAACAACAACAACAACAAAAATATTCCTCTGAAAATGATCAGGTTCAAGGACTGGATTGAAAATGAGTGAAAAAGTAGCCAATGTCTAAAGAAAAAAAAAGACCTTTAGAAAGTCTGGAGAAATATTGCTCAAGACCACCTTAAAAAAAATTAGAAAGGAAGAAAGTCTGACTCCTTCGAAGCAACATGTAAAAAGATGCCAGGCGGCTCAAAATTTTATATAATCAGCTTCAGCAGGCTGTTCATACCAGAGTGACCAACACAACCACATTGGCTGACTTGTAACAAATGCTGGTGGAAGAATGGGATGCCATCCCACAGCATGCATACTCCCCTTGTCTTCTTCTGGTATGGTTCTTCATTGATGATGGCATGCATGATGGCAGCAGTACAATGAACTCAGAAGTCTACAGAAACATTCTGTCAATTTAAAGAAAGATGCAACCAAAATGATTGGAAGATCCTTCCTCATGCAGCAAGATAATAACCCAAAACAAACTGCCGAAACTCCAAATGAGTTCATTGGGGCAAAAAGTAGAAGGTTTTAGAGTGACCTACTCAGTCTAAAGACTTGAACCCTATTGAGTATGCCTTTTACCTGCTACAGGGGAGAATGAACAGAGTAATGCAAAGGATTTGCAACTAAATATTGACTTATTCACTTTAATCTATTTTAAGTTTATGTTCCAATACTTTTGCTCACAAGAACAATGGGTGGGTTTAAAGAAAAGGTGCTATCTTCTGAACTCTGTATCGGATCCAGATGTAAATGTCTAGAAATAAAAGCTGAGAAGTTGATCTTTTGTCTCATATTGTACAACAAAAAAAAAAAGGACAAAAATACTGAACACATATAAAACTATTTAACCATGCACAACATATTGCAAGTTTTTCATCTGACAAGCATCTAGCATGATCAAGTTTGTGAATAATTTCCACTTATGCCCCGAGTAAGAGTGATGTGTAGCCCTCAGTTACCTGGCCAACAGTGATGACAGTGTTTGCAATTGTGATGCTGCTTGCTATTCTGATGTAAAGCTTGCCTTGGATGGCAGCAGACACAGATTCTGCTCTGTATCAAGCTAAGCCAGCCAAAAGGCTGTCTGTTGGAGTCTAAAAAACATTTGACTAAAGCTGCTGCTGATTGTTTCATTTGAACTTGGAAAGCACAAGTGGTAATGCAAATGAGAGTGAAGTGATGAATAGTCGTCCACTGCCATGAAATCCTGGGTGAAGTATGGTTCTCACTGCTTTAAGCCATTTGTGTACTCATTCATCACATGCAATAGCTCACACACTACTTGGGTTTCTACTAACCTGCGATGATGCCGATTATGTTGTCCATACCCTTACTGCAACATTAACTCTTGACTGTAAAACCATTTCCACTTGTCTTTTTCTTTCTGGAGTATTGCACTTTTTTTCACTTGACACTGCCACATTAAAGCATTTTCAAAATTGCATTAATTGGTCTAATAGAGTTACTAAAATTACAGCCCTTTTCCATAGTCTCAGTACGGCAAACTTAAGCTGCACCATATTTTGCATGTTAATTTCCACTGCACCTTCACAGCGAGGGATCAGTGATATTTTCACCATGCTTGGGAAAAAACACCAAAAAAACTTTAACCCTCTGAGAAGTTGTCACAGGTGACATTACAAACTGTAAACTAAAATTTTACCCCAGGCAATCATATATATGTAATATGTAATTTATTTATTTTTTTAAATTGTTCTCACAAGTCTTGGTAATCAGGGAAAAAAGAAAATTATTATTCCAACTGGCACAGATGGCACTATTCAAATTACCTAAAAAAAAACAAAAAGACTCCAAAATATGGAGTTAGGGTTACCATCAATGGTGACTTAGACCTCTGAAGGATAAAAAGCTACCTCCACTATTAATACCTTACATGTAATGTCACATCATTACAAGAACAGCCACCTTGAGAGCAAGACAAAGGCTGTCTTTTTGCTGCCATGACAGTTACAGTAAAAAGAAAGTACACTAGGGCTGCAACTAACGACTATTTTGATAGTCGATTAGTCATTGACTATTGAAACGATTAGTCGACTAATCGGATTATGAATCACATAATTATGAAAAGGCACTTATTTAGCTATCAGCTTTTACATTTAGCATAAGGTTATTTAAAATGTGGTAGTTAACACATACTTCATTCAAAACTTTTAATCAGGTTTGCTGCTGATATAACTAACGGTCCATTTTTCCAACCATTAAAAAAAAATATATATAGTACAAAGTTGGCACAGTTTCACCAGTATCCCTGTTGAGGTTTTATTTTGGTGAGCACTTTTGTTTTGATATATCCTTTGTGGAGAATAGAACTTCCCGCACAAACTGTGATGTGTTTTTTCCTTTACTTTGTTTTACGACCTTGTTGTGATCCTTTTTTTTTTTTTACGGCAGTGATGAAAAGTGTATGCAGTGTGAACGTTTACAACCATGGCTACTGAGCACATTTCCAGAGCTGTGAGGAAGTTAAGAATAAATGAGTCAAGATACTAAAAAGTGTGTGATCATTTACGACATGGAAGAAGCTGCAGCAAACCCAACAATCCCCCATCACTAAACGTGCCGCTGAATGTCTTTAAGTCTGGTGCCATTTCTGGGTCCAAATGCTTCTAAATAAACAGCAATGGTATAACCAATGACTGTTCACTATTAAAGATTATTGTAACATACCTTATCAACTGCAGCCATTTCCGCTTCTCTTTCTCACAGCTGAGTGTGTTTTTTTTTTAGTTAAAACAACCAGGGACACAGCATTGCGGAAAATTGATCACTTGACAGATTGGACCCAGAAATGGAATTCTACGTCATCACTTAACAGCCGGATTGCGCATGCGTGAAGATCGCCAGAGATAGACGGACAGGGAGATGTCTCACTACGTTAAAAAAAAATCACCAGTAATAATAAACTACTATTATCGACAATTAAATCCGTCGTCAACTATTTTTATTGTTGATTATTGTTGACAATGTCGAGTAATCGCTGCAGCCCTAAAGTACACCCTCTTCGAACTTTAAGGTTTTAAGTATCAGGACATGACAAAAAAAAAATAACCTGGCCCTTAGCAGGTCTTAACATTAGGTAAATACAACCTCAGTACAAAACATGACATATTACACATCATTCGACAAAAACTAAGCCAAAATGCAGAAAACACGTGAAAAACTAAGTGCACCCTTACTACTTCCATAAGAATTAAGAGGGTAAGTAGCAGCCAGGTGCTGCTAATCAAATGCACTTGATTACCTGATCATCAGCAAGTGTGAACACCTCTATAAAAGTTCTGGCAGTTTCCTGCACTGGAGCATTTGGCTATGTGTTCACACAATGCCAAGGAAGAAAAACATCAATGATCTTAGAGACAAACTGTTGTTTCCTATCAATCTGGGAAGGGTCATAAAGGCCATTTCCAAACAATGTGGAGTCCATCATTCTACAGTGAGAAGGATTATGTGTGAAACATTCAAGACCGTTGCAATCATTCACAGAAGCAAGGTCAGGCTATGCAGTGTATGGTTTGTTTGAAGAGGTTTACCAGGAGAAAGCCTCTTCTCTCTAAAAAGAACCAGCTATCAATTTAACGGCCTGATATGTAAAACCGTAGACAGAGGCTGTACTTTCTTTTTCCCACAACTGTATTTTTTTTTTTTAAACCAGGATTATTTTGTAAAAAATACCAGGCAGTTGTTAAATATGATACACCATCAAGCCACTCGCTTTCACAACTGATCAACAAGCGTATAGCAGTGCATATGTGAACACACTTTTAACCCTGACATGTAACTGCAGTGGTCATGTCACACCAACCATTCTTTCTCCACAGCAACTCAGGTTATCACTGGTAGGTCAATTACACTGGTAGTGGATTATAATTAGATTTAGGTCATATAACCTTTCAAAATATTGCTGCTCCAGAACACTGATTATTGTGACCCCTACCCTTTTGTCCGTCACTTCCCAGACAGCAGTATAATTAACCTATCCAGAACAAGAATACAGTCTGTACCTTTGTACACTTATCTTGCCAGCATAATGGAACTGAGTCTCCACACGATACAGACATGAACAAAATTGCTGGTACCCTTCTGTTAAAGAAAATCTCACAATGGTCACTGAAATAACTTGAAACTGGCAAAAGTAATAAATAAAAATGTATTAAAAATCAGACATTGCTTCTGAATTGTGGTTTAACAGAATTATTTTAAAACAAACTATTGTAACTGGCCTAGACAAAAATGATGGTACCCCTAGAAAAGATTGAAAATAAGTTGACCATAGGGACATGTTCAAGTTTTCACCATCTAAAGGGTGAAAATTAGTCAAGTAGTAACTGTGCTGTTTGGTATCATGGTGTGTATCATACTGAACATGGAGCACAGAACGAGCTAAGGAGAGAGCTGTCTCGAAAGATGAAAAAGACAATTATTGTCAAGCATGTTAAAGATAAAGGCTACAAGAACATCTCTCCAAGCAGCTTGATGTTCCTGTGACTACAGCTGCACATATTATTCAGAAGTTTAAGTGTCACAGGATAGTAGTCGACACAAGAAGAAAATTGATGACAAACTGATAGACGGATAATACAAATGGTAACCAAAGAGCTCAGAATAACTCCCAAAGAGATCTGAGGTGAACTCAGATCAATGTCAGACCGCACCATCCATTGCTGTTTGAGGCAAAATGGACTTAATGGAAGGTGACCAAGGAGGAAATCCCCTGCTGAAAGCAAATCATTAAAAAGAGAACTGGAATTTGCCAAAATTAATATGCATTGATAAGTCACAAAGCTGTCCTTTGGACAGGTGAGACAAAACTGGAGCTTTTTCACAAGTTGCATCAGCTCTATGTTCACAGATGCAAAAATGAAGCCTACAAAGAACACTGTACCTACTGTGAAACATGGAGGAGGCTTTGCATCTGGCAGAGGGTGGTTTGAATCTGTGCAGAGTACAATGAAATCTCAATGAAATTAAGTCTCAAGACTATCATTCTGGAGAGAAATGTGTTGCCCAGTGACAGTCGCAGGTCATGGATCCTCCAACTGGATAATGACCCAAAACACACAGCTAAAAATACCTGGGAATGGCTAAGAACAAAACATTGGGCCATTCTGAAGTGGCCTTCTATGAGCCGTGATATAAATCCTATTGAGCATCTGTAGAAGGAGCTGAAACATGCAGTCTGGAGAAGGCACCTTTCAAACCTGAGACAGCTGGAGCAGTTTACTCATGAGGGGTGGGCCAAAAATACCTGTCAACAGGTCCAAAATCTCATTGAGAGTTACAGAAATCACTTGATTGCCTCAAAAGGTTGTGCAACAAAATATTAAGTTAAGGGTTTTATAATTGACCGATATAAATGTAATGTAATGTGAACTGAAGCTCTATCAGGGACATCAATGATGGGGTGAGCAATATAGCCTCAAAATTATGATGAAATTTCAAGGAACTTTACAATAATATTTATGATATGAACAATGTTGTATCAATAATTGCAGCTCACAGGCTGAGGGAATTTCCGTCCTTCTTTTCACATTAAATAGAAATTCACATTAAACTACTTACATTCAGAGTCCATCCAGAACCTCATAGATCTAAAACAGAAATTGAAAAATTCCTCTACAAATAGTGATGCAGTTGCTGCAGGACAATGATTTAATTGCAAGATGGCATAGGAGGTTGGCAACTTTGCATTTATGTAGGAATATAACCAGAATACAACCAGTTGAGCGGAGTCCCATATTGCAAAGAGATGCACCACAGACAAGTTGCACTCATCTGCACAGACTGGCTGCAACAAGTTGTCTGTCTGTGTTTATAAAATAGATGGCAATTATTTGCAAACCTTTGCCAATCTGTCTGTGACTGACTGCAGTCAGTTTAAGTAGGATAGAGATTGCTTGGAGACAGGCAACCTGTGCAATTGCCTTGCGACCAAAAGTGGTCACTGCAACTACTAACAATTGGTCTCTGAATGCCGAAAAAGTTAATGCAATCACACGGCAACCACTGATCCTAGTTGCAAGGAGGTTGCCATCCTAGTTTTACTTTAGTGTGACTGAGCCATAAGAATATAATTTATGATAAAGGAAAAAAAAAAAAAGATAATGGTTGAATAAAAAGCAGTGACAGAAATGTTAGAGCAGAAAGTGTATGCAAGATGTGTCAATTTGAATTGACTTTATTTTTATGCCAAGTTTTGAAAAAATTAAATACTACACAAAACCTACCGTAAGACACGCCAAGCACCCAAAATATCTATCGAGTCTACGGTGCATATGGGTTACCAGTGCTTTTATTCAACTACAAAGGCATTATTTTATATTTTATTCTCAACAAGAAGCACTTGATTTCAGACTTCACTGGTCAACACCTGTCAATAACTGGAAGCAAAATTAGAGCCGCACTCACCCAGAAAGCTGGGTTAATTGAGGCTGATTCCCAACATATGGGAAAGTAATATACAGGGCATGAAACCACACCAGCTCATATTACTAATTATCCCAAGTTATTATAGAAATATTTTCAGTTATTACATGCAGTAACTGCTCCTGAAATGTGTTGTCCAGTCCACTCAAGCTGTCTATGAGGAAAATTCTCTGCCCTGCCAGACCGAGACTGTAGAAAACATAATTCTATCCTAATACAACTACACCCAATGTTCTGCCAAATGCCAGCTATTACCCTCTAAGGACTGGACTGAGAGGCAGCCTAAAGTCTTTTCTTTACTGTTCATGCCTTGTTTTTTTAAATTAGTCATTGGGAACGAAGTGGAAAAAAAAGGAGCTGCACAGCCATTATTTTGCATACAAACATTTAATCAAAAAAATACACGTGCTACCAAGCTCACATTCACCACATATGCATGTATACTCACACGTACACACACCACCGCCAGGCATGAAAACCCTCCAGTCAGCTGTATGCCAGTAATGATCCTTCTCTGGCATGGTGAGTGCGTAGCATGAATATGTCGCTAACCAGCTGCACTCACACTGTTCACACATCTGCTTTTTATATTATGTACTTGGTACACTCTGAAACTAATTTGCTCGCAATCTTTTGCCATTTATTAATTGTATACCTTTTTATCCCAACCCTTGTGTTTATTTGTTAGTGTGTAAATGGTGCACTGTTGAGGTTAGTTGAAAAATCTAGCGAGACAGTGAAACAAGCCAGACTAAACATAGGAAGGTTGTGCTGTTGGCTAATGATTCCTCTACTGGTGCTAGAATAACAAAAGGATAAAAATTCTCATATCTTGTGCACACATCCTAGAAATAAATAAAAAAATAAAAATAAAAAACCTAAAGGAGAAATCTTAATAAAACTTTCAGACAACATCTGACAACTGTTGAACTAAGTACAACGAGCTGGAGTCTGCTACAAGAACTTGACAAAATTGTCTCACCCTGTGATGTGCTCACTTAAATCAGCACCTGAAGAACACCAGAGACAGACATGACAGAGTGGTTGACTTTACGGATGGAAAAGAGGGTGGTGAAAGGGAAAGTAACAACATAAAACCAGCTGGAAGGAATGACAAAGGTTTCTTTTAGTGGCAAGCCTGATTGGCACCTAATGTTGTCCCTGGGCATTTCAAGACTCGTAAAACTTTAATGTGCAGTTCAATAACAATCCCCTCCCCCCCCACCTTACACTTCTCTATTCTTCAACTGTGGGATTAGAGTGGTTGGGACAACCCTCAAAGAAATTGCAAAATGACTGGCACAAGGTTGTCCAGGGAGTGAGAAAAGCTGCCAAAAATGACAAGACAACCAGTGCAATTGAACAAATTTGTCAAAATTCACAAATACTCTAATTCAGTGTCTAAAGAAAACAATAAAGCGTCCGTGTCTAAATAACTGCAAGTCTGCAATATTGACTAAGCTGAGACTTTTCTGAAACTCTCTCTTAATGGTGTTTGGTTTTCCACTGTGCACAGCACATCGGCAAAACTTTTTTGGTACCACTCCAGTTGAGATTCCAAACGATGTAAGCCAGTACTAAAAGGTAACAAGAAAATACTGCAGGATGCTTACAGGCCAGAGAGAAGTGTCACTAGAATTGTCACATGTGCAACATATGATGTTGGAGTTTACACAGGATGTTGGACATGGGATAAGAAATTACTCATACCTTCCTGATTTTCCTGTCTTTTTTCCTTCATTCCTTCAGCCTTTATAAAGCACAATGTCAAAACAGTTTGATGTGATGCTACCATGACCACTATCTAAGAATGAAGGGGTATTATCTGAAATTATTGAGTCGAGCTGAGCTGTGTCATTCTATAGAAACTGGGCTAGAATGGAGAAAACGAACCGCAAGCTGTCTAAGCTGGACTACGGTGCCACTGATCCTCTGCAACAGCCTGACATGTGTGTTTGTATGTTGGTTCTCCAAAAATATTCATGATGGCACATCCAACAAGGTTTAACATACCATCCGAACTTAAAAAGGTGCCCTTCTTTACATTAGCAAACTACAGCAAAACTGTAAACTTTTGTTCAACAATTTAAGAACACTCACGGTGGGTGAATCTTTCATAAACATGGGTAGAGATTGAAGTTTTGTTACATGCACAAGACTGCCATGAGATAACCTGTGGAAAGCCAGCTCTAGATAAAACTGCTAGTAGGGCTTCACAAGAGTGCCATCCTGTGGTAAAGTAAAACATCACTAATCAGAAGCGCAGCAGATTAAGTGGGACTTAATCAGAAAGCACTAAAATCCTGTCTTAAACTGCAACTAAGTGGATCTTCAACAGCACCATAATGTCTTAGTAAGGTTTGTAGTGGTGTTACTCTGAAGGAACTCCAAACAACTATGTAGTATTATCATTACTTGTGTTTGTGCTACAATGCGTTTCTTTTTTTTCCGTACCTGTGTAGGATATGTGTAGGCGAAGATTAATTGTGTACATATTTCATTATGTGATAACAAAGGAAATGACGAGGCCTTACTTTGCAGGATGAAGAAAGTGATGAGTCCGAGTTACTAACTTACCTTAAATATATTCTGAAATACACACTGATCTTTAACTCTATGCAACAGTGATTGTTCAAAAGCATAACCAAAAACAGGACAAAGATATAATAACAAGTGTCTGCATTTGAGTAGTTGTATGCTTACTTTGTAAAGAAGAAGGTGGAGTTTTCTCTGCTCTTAGTGAAGGTGATGGGGAGAAACCTCAGGGTGATGTTCATCTTCCTGGCATTGGAGGCCAGTTTCTTGGACTGAACAACAGAAAATTAAATATAACATAGTGAATAATATTAGTAAAATGAATAGTCTGAACGAGTGGTCAAAACACAAAATCAAACAGTAACAACTTTAAATTTCTTGTCATTTTAAGCAAAAGCAGCAAAAATGACATTTTCATCTTTTTCAATGTGAATATCTTTTTTTTCCCCCTTTTCTTGCCTATAATAGTTAACCGTATACAATTAGAATTTTGTTGCAGCCCCATAAACATAGAACAGCCCTGTACAGCAGTGATTCCCAAGTTCCCCAGGGGGTACTTCTGTAGCAGCGATGATAGATGGAAAGATTAAGACGGGAATAAATAAGCTAAAATGATTCCAACAGCTGAAACTGTCAGCTAATATGTGTGGATAATTGTTAGTTAAACACAATGCAGAAACAGTGGGAAGAGTTGGCTCAAAATATGAAGGGAAAAAAAAAGTATTGCAGCTCATGCAAGGATTAGTAGTAGCCACTGAACAGCTGTTAAATAGAGTAGTAGCTCAGAGGAATGATTGAAATGGTGAGCTATAGTTAGGGACAGTTAAAATGGTTAAGGAAGAGTTGTTTATAAAGAGGTTATCATGTTCATCTGACAGATCTGTGGTGGTACACTGGATGAAAAAGGCTGGGAAGCACTGTAGTCCATTATCTGGAAAATTACCATTCAACCTACAGTACTGTGCAAAAGTCTTGAGCTACCCCTCATTACATCCACCAAGGAGGTTAGATTTTTTTTTTTTTTTTGTAGTGTTTGTGTCCATGCCATTCTGTCTGTAAACATGATAGCTCAAAAAGTTTTAAATGAATTCTGAAAACTCTGTAGGGGTGTAGAGTGGGGTCATGTTAACAATCCATTCAAATTTGCCTTACACCCACCAAGGTCTTCAAGGTCAAGTTAATGATTTATTGGTCCAAATTTGACAAAAAAAAAAAAAAAAAAGCTTTAAAAACTTACAAATTTGGTGTGTATTGTCAACATAGAGATAGTACAGTATAAAGATTTAAAATATGTCACATTTGATCTCTGACCTCTCCTTCAAGGTCAATAGATTAAGCTGAAGGTCAAAGTGATAATAATGATATGTAGAGCTATTTAAAACCATGTTTCTTACTGCCATTGTTTGTACTGACAGGATGTAGGCATATAAAGAATGATATATGGGGATTCTCAATATTGTGTTACTTTGGATCTCTGACCTCTTCTTCATGGTCAAATAAGATCAAACCTTCATAAATGTCTTTTATCTTTAAACCTGTGCTTAAAAATTACTTTGTTTTATTTTGACTTAGTTATTTACATTACAGTAACAGGTTATAACCACTTAAATACATAAAATAAACCTGTAATCAAAAACCTTTTTTACTTGATATTTATTACTAAACATTTAAATGAATTTTACTAAACAATGAAATGAATGCTGCACACGCACTATATACAAAAATAAAAATTAATAATACTCAAAATGATGTCCGGTGCATTATAATGAGTTTCAACAGGGCAAATAAGTCTGCACTTTGCACTTGTTTTTACTTCACTACAAACTTCTTAAAGGATGTTTAAAAGAACAAAGAAAACAAAATGAAAATATAGTACTATTCCCTTAAAAGTAAATACTGTCCAGAGAGTGAGCTGCCTTGGTGAAAACTTAAAATTAAAAACTTGGCATGGAGTGTAGTGTGTACTTAAAAAAGTTTGCATAAACTGGAAAACTGGAGGACAAAAGAAGCAGCAGGCCTAAAAAAACAAAACAAAACAACAGCAGTTGAACAGTATCTATAAGTCGTTAAGAAATCAGAAAAAAACCTAGCTAAGACCTGAGAGATGTATCTGGCCCTTCAGCTGATCCATCTACTCTTCACTGAGGCCTTATCAGAAATGGTCTCAGTGCAAGAGTGACTGTCAAGAAGCCATTCTTAAAAAAGGGAAACAGGAAGGAAAGGCATGCCAAATTACACTGGACTATGGAGTGATGAATCCAGATTTGAAATTTTTGGCTCAAATAGTCATCAATATGTACAGGAGAGCTCAGGGGAGATGTACAGTCAAAAGCCATCTGTTGGAGGCACCAACATGATTTGGGGCTGCATGTCAGTCAGTGATGTTGGGGATCTTGTCAAAATTGATCCAAGTATGAACACAGGCAAGTACCGCCACCACTGAATATCTATTAAGTGTCTGATTGGCAACAGCTTCATTTTTCAGCATGACAATGATCCCAAACACAGCGCAGTAAAAGCATACAAGGATAGAAAAACATACAATGGAACACGGTCAATCATGGACTGGCCTCCCCAGAGCCCGGACCTGTTAAAGAATTAAGGTGGTCGTACCAAATGTTGCCTGTTTTTCCTTATATACTGCATTTTCATGTGTTTGCATGTTTCACTAAATCCAAACTCCATCTCACATTTTCATAGCAAACTATAAAGGAATGAGTGGCTCGAGGCCCCCAAAACAAGCACCAAACAAAACAGCTGTTCAGTTAAACAGAAAATGGTGTAAAAGACAGCCTCTATTGTTAGTTATTCTTACTTAATAACAGATATGTTGGAACCTAGAATGGCTGACCTTTAAGTTCAATGGAAATGTTAGTTTGGGGGNNTCTCTATACAAATACATCCAATTACCAGACATCTGTTTTACACCAAAAAATACTGATGTGAGAGTTTCATTAGCAATCAAGCCAAAGATGGCCTGAACTCCTATTACCCTCATCTAAATTTGAAAGGACAAGCATTTCCTTTCTGGCTCCTTTATAACTTCAGAGAAAGTAAAAAAGAGATTTATTAAAAAGGTGGGGATATAAAGGCCAAGTAACAGATTACTGCACTTGCAATGTTCTGGAGGAAACCCAAATCCCAAAGCTCATCATATGCCAAGCCTTTATCTTTCCCTGAGAATATGCCTCATTATTTTGATTGATCTGTTACAGCTGAAGCAGTGACTGTCTCTTTTTAGAGGCAGCCACTGCTTCCAATAAAAGAACACAAATTACTTCAAGCTATCAAATGCCACTTGAGTTGGGTTGCAGTAACAGAACAGGTAATAGCCAGTATGAACTCTTATAGAAAGGAATGTCTGTGGTTTGAAGTAACAAAAGTTAGAATTGCATAACTGCAGCCACAAATTATACAAGCAAAGCAATAAAAGCACACAAAGAAAACAGTTAAGGGATATTGGATTCTTCTGATGTGAAACTGATAGTGTTCACTTTTGATTTTCATGATGTACATATCACATTGGTTAAGTACACTCACCAGCCACTTTGTAAGGTACACCTGTTCAACTGCTCATTAACACAAATATCCAATCAGACAATCCCATGGCAGTAATTCAGTGTGCCTTCGAACATGGCATGGTTGTTGGTACTATGTGGGCTGATCTGAGTATTTCAGAAACTGCTGATCTACTGGGATATTCCCACACAACCATCTCTGGAGTTTACAGAGCATGGCCCAAAAAACAGAAAATATCCAGTGAGCAGCAGCTCTCTGGGTGAAAATGCCTTGTTGATATCAGAGGTCAGAGAAGACTGGACAGACTGCTTCAAGCTCATCCGAAAGCAACAGTAACTCAAATAACCACTCATGACAATCAAGGTATGCAGAAGAGCATCTCTGAATTCATGACGCATTGAACTTTGAAGCAAATGGGCTACAGCAGCAGCAGAACACTACACCAGGTACC
The DNA here is from genome assembly GCA_030220045.1 of Australoheros facetus. Classification (NCBI taxonomy): domain Eukaryota; kingdom Metazoa; phylum Chordata; class Actinopteri; order Cichliformes; family Cichlidae; genus Australoheros; species Australoheros facetus. The sequence continues at coordinate 23,105 of JASGAU010411692.1, forward strand.
ACAACCATCAGCTAAGAACAGGAAACATTTCACACTGACTCATCAAACAACAGAAGATTGTGAAAACATTTGTCTGATGGTCTGATTAATCTTGATTGCTGCTGCAACTTTTGGAAGGTAGGGTCAGAAATAGAGGCAAATAACATGAAAGCATAGATCCAACCTGTCAACGGTTCAGGCTGGTGTTGGTGTAATCTGGTACTAGCAAGGTGTACCTAATAAAGTGCCTGGTGAGTGTATGTCCAAAACCCTTTGAAAGGGTTTCAGCTTTTCTAAAAGGTTTAATCAGGAGCCAAATACCGCTCTCCTATGAGGAGAATGTGGCAGATTTTTTTTACAACAGATGCCTTTCCTTTTCATACATTGTTACACCGTAAACAAATGAAGGAATACATTTTCACCAAATATTTTGTTACTGCACTTTGCCCTTCTAGGTGGTACTGGTTGAAACCAATGTAAATCTAAGCTAATGTATATCAGTATTGTTAAAATTAGTTATAAAAAGAATAAACAAATTCTCTGGCATTTCTCAAATCATGCACCAGGTCACCAAAGTGCACTACATCCTGGATTCATGCTCACATGAGTACAAAAGATACAATATTTAACTGATTCATACTAAATCTATAAATAGAGGACTTACTTTCAAAGTGACACGAGGAGCCTGGATGAGGTTGTCTCTGGTGGCACCATCAGTAAATCGGCCAGTATCCTCCAGAAATCTGTAATCTAGAGTTAAGGCAAAGGGTCAATGATAAAAAGAGAAAATAATTCATTTTTATAATACTACACATTAATAAAACAACCTCTAACCGATTATGTTTAGCTGCTTTAGCAAAAACAAATAATGTTTTAGTGGCAAAATGATTCAGTTTGCTATGTGGAGAATAAGCCAAGCAAAGAAGCTGCTCACCGCTGAGAAGTGCCATTTCATCAAATTGTGACAGAGTCACAAATGCAGTTTTATTTCTAACACCACTGCATCCTGAAACGTCCTTGTGCTTCTTCACACATGGCAAGCTACACAAGACACACAGAAAGAGTTTGTAAGGCAGTGATTTCATTATTTAAACAGAGTTTAAGCTTCTGACTTGTGTACTGTGTCTAATTTAGTTACAGTGTGATGAGAATGGTAGCAAATGCACCACCTCTCAGATTAAAATAAAACCCAATATTAACCCTAACAAGTATTTTCAATGCACATTTGTATCTGGTTTCAATTGGTAAAGACCTGCCACAAAAATACACAACATTATGTAATACTTAAGGTACATAATGTAGTCTACCTATCCAAGTAAGAGAGTACAGTTTGATGATATTTACTTAAATACTTAATATTAATG
>JASGAU010411692.1:24471-50794 GCA_030220045.1 Australoheros facetus
GTGCATGACTGGCTTTTGAAAGATCTTAAATATTAAAAGCTCACACTCCTTCACACACAAGCACAAAAATCTTGGGATTTTATCTGAGCATGACTAGGCCAGTTTTCAGACTCTTACTGAGAGACAGGTATGTGGGCCGAGCCATGCCAGAGACTGTATTCCTAGAAACTATGTAAAAGGAATGCCGAATGATGCCCAAAAACAACAGGTAACAATCAGAGAATGGAAAGAGCATTTGTTAGCCCCCATCAGATAAATCTTAAAGAAATGTTCAGCAATTACATTTTTGTACCATTCAGTATTAGAAGGTAAAGTTGCCAATGCTTTAGCACCTACAGAATTCAAAGAACGTGCAAACGGACCATTGAGATTCAGTGAGGCGTGCTGTCCTGAGGCACGCCAACGCTGGACATGAATCAAAGTAAAGTTCAGTCAGTAAAAACAAAAACACAACCATCTGTCAGTCATCGATATTATTTTTCTGGTGGAAGATGGGGAAGGCTTTTTTTTTTACTAGTGATGTTAGACACAAATGGAACAAAACTTTGTAAAGAATCATGCTATCCCAGTGCAGTTTCAACACTACAAACAAGCAATTGCCTGTGACGAGATGATAAATGTTTTGCCTCTTTGTTTTAAATTCTGCATGAAATCTTGCACCTACTAAGTTATCTAAGGCCATATCGTAGACAAAAAGATTGTGTGATGCGATTTAAAAACCAGTTCGCTTTGAAAATGTTTGGACAATACCAATTTTCCAACCATGTGATGCCAGTGCCCAATCTAGAACTGGTTCCACACATTTCCACTGAAGAAAATATTGTGTAATATTGCCAGTGCCAAAAAGCTGAAACCACCACTACATTACTAAATTGCTGGGCCAAAAATTGGAACCACTGATGTCAGTCGCTACAGGAGGGACTCTGATAAATAATTTACCAATGACAGACGCAGCCTACTAATTCTGTCTGTGATGATTTTCTTCCCATGTAACACCATGTAATAATCTGTTTTAAAACCTGTCGAAATGTTGGCTGTTTCTCAAAAGGCACTACATTAGTGGAAAAGAGGCAGTGACAAAATTTTCAGAAACGTGGCTCCATTCAGGAGTCACAAATGATCACGATGCAATTAAAGTGCAGCGTCAACTTTTAAGATGCTTGAACCACATATCTCATTAACCGTAATACATACACAGTCACCAGACTATGAGAGCTGGAGCTAAAATCTGATTGGACCCCACTTCTGAATACTGTCTAGCACCCCCATACACACAGAAGTGCTGTTTATTCTCTGACAGTGTTTAAAACTCAGTTTGCATAGTGCAACTTAAGACCCAAAAGGAGACCGTAAGCACTTTTACAAGGGGCTGGTGGTTCAAATGAATGAGAGCTTGGATTTTAAATGATGCCTAGGGCCAGGCAAATTTATTCCTTTTCCATGGTATCCAGGCTTTATTCTATCACAGCACTACTGCTGTGCTCTCTACTGGGTGAAAGAAACAAAAATAGTCACTGTTGACACTACTGAAATGTATCACAACTTTTAAATTACTACCCAATAAGGTCATTTTCTTTTGCACTTAAAATACTTCTTTATCTATTGATATCATTTTGCAGAATAAAAAATGTAACAATGATAGCCACAGCCTGGAAGAAAGTGATCAAAAAGAAGAGTGAGAAAGTTAGATTGCTTCATTCTGATAGGAGAAACAAAACAAAACACAGAATTATTCCTAATCACGTTATGAACAAAAAGCATTGTTAAATATACAGTATTCTTGAGTATTTGCTTATAAGACTTTAAAACTTCACCAGAGGATATTCATCTCACCTGCACGAATGTGTAAGGCAGGCAGGACACCTGTACTTGGCCTCCTCTGATCCACAAACACCACAGCTGAAGGACAGACAACATGACAAACTGTGGGTTTATTCAGTAACGGTGCTGAACTGGAACACACAAGGGAAACAAAGTAGCCACATGGACTACTAATACTATTTCATATATAAGCCAGAAAATATTTTTCTTGGTGACAATGTTTAGGAGACATACCTAATATAAGAAGGAGTTAAAGAAAGAGCTGAAAACGAAGTAGAAAAAGAGAGAGAGAGAGAGAGAGAGTGTGTCGGTGGTCTAACTTGAAGCTAACTAATAGCTTGCTAACTGTTGGCCGAATCTTGTCACTGACCCGCAGTCTGCTTACTTACCTGGAGAGAGAAATCTTTCTTTTCATCCCTCGCTGTTCTTCTTCCATGCTGCTGTTGTCCACTTGACTCTCCACAGATGACATTATGTGTGTTTTAGGTAAACTAACTGAGCATATAACAGGATAATTGTAGCTGCACGCCGATGAAACGACCGGCTGCATCAAAACAAACGCTCTTCCGCCCTGCTGCCAGCACGTGGAGAGGAGTTCCGGTTGGAATATTGCTCATTGGCGCCTCACGGTGTCTGCAGATTAGAAGTACACAACAATCGTCTCGTCAACAGCGTTTTTTTTTTTGGTTTTTTTGTTTCCTTTCTCCCACTGTATATAAGCTTAAAATAGCCTGGAAATATATGCGGACACTTGAATATGCAGTAAGTAAGTGGAATAATGCGTCACCTAGTAGGATAGTAGCTACAAACCCTCACACAACCAATCCTTGTGTGCATTTGAAAATTTCCCTTTTCACCAGGCTTCTGTGTGTGCTTATATAGTTGTGTTTATTATTGGGGTGGGTAGTAGGAATTAAAGATTTATTTGGGCTGTTTGTATATGTGAAAGAAAGGGTGCATGTCCAGCACTTGATCAAGAAAACTGAATTGATTCCATCCATCCATCAATTTTCTTAACCACTTGTCCAATTCAGAGTTGCAAGGAAGCTAGAGCCTATCCCACCTGTACACTCAGGACAGGTCATCATTCTATCATACTATTCATGCTCACATTCACACCTGTGGTCAATTTAGAATCACCAATTAACCCAACATGCATGTCTTTGGACTGTGGGAGGAAACCAGAGTAGGAGTAGCAAACTTCATACAGAAAGGCCCTAGCAGGCCATTGGATTTGAACTCAGGACTGTCTTGTTGTGATTAATTTCTGCACCACTATGGCCACTGTTAATTAATTGCATTAGTTGTAAATAAATAAAATGACACTCTCTTTTTACACTTATATTTTTATAATTTTTTCCTGTGATCGTGCTCACACACTTTCACACTGAGAAGAGATTCTGCACGATATTTCTTTAACTGCTGGACACTGAGTAAATCCCAAGTGGGGTTACAACACCTCGATCAAGGGCGTTTAACTCTCACAGAGGTCTTATGTCATTGTGCACAACTAAAACTGATAACATGATCATTCTGCCATGCTCCACCTTTCTTTACTTTGAAATGAATTTCTTTGTCCTTCATTCAAAAAAAAGTACCGAACCATGTGTGGATAAAATGTCCCATTTATTTGTTTGTAAAATAATTTTTATTTACACATTTGCATCCAACTTTATCCTCCACAAACCTTATATAATTACACTTTACTAATGGTAACATAACTTAAGAGTATGAAGACTGTTTTCTGTGTTTTCTGACTCTGTCCTCCTGTAGCTGCATTTGAACTCTGAATGAACTAAGAAAGCAGTATGATGAACATACAGTCACAGGTAGGAATCCACAAACACACTTTTCCAACATAAATACTCTTCCAGATTGAGCTGTGGTTGACCAAATAAGCAAGTTCTCAGAGTATAAATTACTGTGGTACAGTAATGTGACCAAAAAATAATAATAAATCCAAAAAACAAAAAAAACAAAAAACAGGTTATAAATAAACATACAGTATGCTGTCAATATATACACAGGAAATATCACTTATGACTCATTCTTTGTTGCAGCACCAATGATAGGTTTCCCCTGAGGAACCTACCGCATAGAAGGAAAAGCTACGAAAATATGTAGTGTATCAAAAAATGGTTCATAAATTAGAAGTGACCAAATTAACATAAGTACTTATACAACATAACGAATTTTGATGTAACCGGTACATACAACACAAAGGCAAAAATGACTAACTTGACTATTCTTGAAAGCAGGTAGAGGTAGAGCACCATCTGTCAAGATGTACAGGTCCGAATGGGTGGGACCGAAGACAAAAATACCATGAAAACAATGTCAAATATAGCCTCTGATTGGACAGTGAAATATTTAAAGCAGTCACACATTTTCCACATGCTATTGCACTCATATAAAGCTTTAGACAGTGCCCTCTGCAGAGGCCTGGCACGATCCTTCGGGTTTGGGCCCTGCTAAGGATGGTGTGTTTGGGGGTAAACAGGTGGAACATGAGTGAAAGGGAGGTTTGATTTTTGGGGTTTGGACAGGCTGCTGCGATGTGACGCCCTACCCTGTGATCAAGGTGTAATGCGGGTCCATATGCAGCGGGCCTAAGCATCATTTGTGGGAAAATTAAACACTTTACACATTGATTAGCTAAATATCAGTCTACACTGTTCTCCTTTGGGCTCTTTGGTACAAATGTTCCACGGAGATTGATTTCTTCCAGGTGGGGCTGCCTGCCGTTGGATGTTGGGGCAATTGTTACTCTCACAGTAAGTCCTGTTGAAGCTCTCCTACAAACACAACACGCTCTTAGGGACACTCAGTGTGCTTTGCTGTGCTAGCATCTCTTTGGTAGGAAGGCATTTGAAAAGTCTGTGGAATTAAGTGGTTTATGTAAGTGGCTTCCAGGACAGGGATGTTGGTATCAGAGGAAGCAGACCGGACCGATTTCTATGTGTCGCTGACCATTGAGTTCTGAAGTGGGAAATTCCTGTATGTCTACAATTGGTAGCTGACTACTCTCCTGAGTATGGAAGAGGAAACTTGACTGGTGCCAGCTGCCATCTTGGATCTGAAACAGGACAAATGGGGGAGGGGAACAGAAAGGAATGGGATTCTAGTAATTCATGGTCATGACTTTTAATAAATACAAAAAATATATCTTTAGAAAGTTTAAATTTTTCTAAATTCCACTATTACTTATTTAAAAGCAACACGCAATTTATCAGAGGCATAAAGAATCAGGGTATCAGTTTATATGCTCAAATCAGCCCCATCGAGTCACCAATGCACAAGACAAATCCACTAATGTACAGCATTTTGTTCAGGTTTATGCAAGAATCTTCGGAAAAACTAATCATGACCACATGAAACAGTCACAAAGACAACAAATGTTTTAAAACCCGCATGATGTCTGTAATTACCTTGCACTCATCTTGTAGCACATGTGGTTCAAGTAGTGTGTCTTTCTCAAACATCTGTTTGTTCCAGCCACGAAACCGAAGCCTGGTGTTCTCTTTGTGTCCACTGGAGCTGAAGCTGTCTGCGGTGCCATAGGGTTGATAACTCAGGCAGTGAAACGTGATGCTTTGGTTAGCCTCGCTGCTCAGTAAATGGAGAAACTTCATCTGGACATTCCCTATGTCAAATACCATCTGTGGGAGTGAGAGTGCACAGACGGTGTATATTGTGATCATCGTGTCATTCCAACCACAATGGGAAAAAGAAATTCAGATATCCCTCCATTCAATATCTGCTGTGGTGAAGCAAAGGCAGGATAAAGTACAGTTGCATGTACAAGCCATAAATTGATCAAAAAGAACCCTTTATTATTGTATAAACTAACGTATGTCTACGTTAAGTAATGAAGGCTTTGATAAAGTGAGAGTACTATTTCAGTGTTACCTTATCTGTTGCCACTGGATGTAAACAAGTCTGTCCCCCTGCTGTAAAGTTGCAGAACACTTTGAAGGCATCAGACGTGCAGCCCAGGTTCGGATCAACCCAGAACCAACCTGAAAGCAGAAGAATAGAGAGCGTGTAAGACTTTCTACATGTGCCAAATATAATGACAACACAATCCTGGCATCCAGGGTCTTCAATATGTGGGCAAAGACACTCACCGTCATTTAACTTGTGCTGGCAGTCCAGCAGGTCTTTACAGACACGAGCTGGGTTCTCCTTTGTCCCGAGAGGCTGTTTGATGCTCTCAATCACACTGCTCAGATATTGTAGAGTCTTAAGTACTTCTGTATTCTGGTCTGGCAGGCTCATGTCCATGTTCTGGAAACTCTAATTAAGGATGGGAAAGATGACACCGTCACCCTCTCAAGTACTAACTTATTATATGGCAGTTAAGTGGCTTCATTAAAGTGACAAGTCACACTGTCCATCTACTAAAAAAATCTACTAATCCATAACTTCTCTATCCATCTTTGTAAAGTGCTTTACCTCTGTCCTTAGGGCACCATTGGAGTCAGACAGACTGTAGACTGCCAAGTCATCATATATCTGCCTCTGTGGATTCAAAATCAACATATTCAGTTCAATAAAAACACTTCAGTGCCTTCATTATTAAACTGAGAGATTTTAATCTGTGAGCTTATTCACTGGTTAAAGAAAACATGGCAGTTCGAAGACACGTCCAGTTTACTGAGAAAACTTTGAGGTCCTCAGCGAACACTTTAATTCCAGACAAAAGCAGAGAAATAAGCCTTGGATCAACAAACAGCCACATTCCTGATTTCAGTAGAAGGAAAAATAACACATTCCCCTTAGCATAAACACCACGGCTATCACTTAATGTGTGTACACAATAAAGGCAGCTGATATGCTGCAGTTGTTTTTTTGGAGGGGGGGTTCTTAGAACTGTTTGAACAGGCAAAGGTCATTCAGAGAGCAGAAAGTTACATGATATCCAGAAGCTTGGACAAATAAGAGAAGCCATGCCAGAAAAGGCTTTACCAGTGCTACTGAAAAACACTACAGCGATCTTACTTATTGCTAAAATACACGATTTGTTGGCTCATCTACAGTAAGACAGGAAACAGGTGCTTGCCCTGGTTCTATCATACCCTGGCTTTGCTTTGTCGTCAGAAAAAAAAAAGGCTTGTATTTCTTCCTTTTCACTGAATAGTCTATTTAAGCTTGAAAAAGCAGACATCTTTGGTTTCAGAAAAGAAGAGAAAAGAGAGGGATGTAACTCAGTTACCCCTCCACCACAATGAGATATAAATACATAAAGGCAAAGTAAAAAATATTTAAAACAATATCCAAGAACTAGACATTATTACATCTGCATTTTACATTAAAGCAGGACTCCTGCTGTCAAGTCAGTCTTGCCTATATTACACAAAGCACTTACTGTTGGACCAGGAGCGCCAGGGGGTCCCTGGGGTGGTAGGAAAGAAGAAGACAAAATGAGTAACTCACTGAAAAATGAGCTCATTGCGGTTGCCATCATTTCACTTTCTGGTCTACCATTTATGTGCCAGTGGACTCTGTGAAGCAAATGTACACTACAGGGAAATGTTTGAGTATACAACCACAGAACTGCCCTAAACCAGCTCACCATGTAAATCTAGAATAGATTCCCAGTCTTAGAGTTGTACAGTGTATGTAGTAAACAGCTGTTCATTGCGATGCATGCTGGGCCAAAGTTACTGCGCAAGTAATAATAATAATGCATTATGGAGCTATTTAAAACTATGTTTCTTACTGCCATTGTTTGCATTGACCACATATAGGCATACAAGGAATGATATATGGAGATTCTAAAGATCAAGTTACTCTGACCTCTGACCTTTTCTTCAAGGTCAAATAAGGTCAAACATTCATAAAATGTCTTTTATCTTTAAACCTCTGCTTAAAATTCTCCTGTCTTTGTTTGGATTGAAAACATTTAGGAAATGATACTGGTATATAGGGATTCTAAATATCACATTATAGTTTACATCCAAATATGTCACATTTGACCTCTGACCTCACTTTTACATTTCACATCTGCCTTTCTTTAAAGTTGACCCCAAAATGAGCTGCCTAGTTATATAGAAATATTCTGTAGTGTAATAAATATTACATAATAAGCTCAAGTTATTCATGTGCAGATATTTACAAATCAATACCTCAAATCAAATCAATATCCATTACCTACTTCTACATAAGTTTGTGTAATCAAAGTAAACATCTGTCATTAATATGTACAAAATACAGTACTATTCCCTTAAAAGTAAATAGTGCCCATAGAGTGAACTGCCCTTGTGGAGGTTTGCACTCTCTGGAGTGCTTCTTGTTTCTTTATATTTCGCTTCCAGTGAACCAGACATTCTTGTAAATTTTTTAAGTGGCCTTGAGCAATAGTTCTCCAGGCTTTCTGAAGGTCTTTCAAAGTTTTTCTTTGGACATTGGCTGCTTTTTCCATTAGAACCATTAGAATTGTACAAACTCTGCTTTTCTTTATAAACTGTATTTCCATGTATGTTTGCACATTTCAGTAAATCACTGCACCTATTCCACATTTTCAAAACTTTTGCACAGTTCTGTATATGTGAACTAAACTGTAAATTCCTAATTCTTCATAATCAGAAATAACAGTGACGTTTATTGTTGTGTTTCTACAGTAAGAATCATTCAGAGATGTGATAGTGAAGTTAACACTTACTCTGGGTCCGGGGCTTCCCTGTGGACCTTGAGGCCCCTGAAAGAATCATGCACATAGCAAATGTGTGTTAAAATGGCTAAAATGATTTGATCAGGCAAGGAACTTTGAATGAACAACACACACTGCCAAAGAAAGAGAAAATATTATCTATAAAGTAAAACAAGTGCAGGCCCACAGTGAGCAGAATGGGACTTGAGTACAGACTCATGATTCATCTTCCTCCATCCTTCTCCGAGATGCTGTGTAGAGCAAGGGTACTATTGTTTTGTATGTGATCACCTACTGCCCCCTCTGGTGGACCAGGGACATAACATAGCTATCAGTGCAGTTGAACTTTTTAAGGCCTCTTAGTGGGATTTCAGTTACTTCGTGTCCGTACCAAATGTGAAACTATGCACATATTTAACAGCATCTGAGAGAAAGTCTAGGATTAGAGGTCCACTGAGTACAGTCTTTGTGTGTGTGTTAGGGTAAATTGCAGTGGGATTTAGTCCGAACTGAGAATCTAACTACTAAGTGACTGTGTGGATTACATTGCAGGTTGCCGTGCTAACATTTTGACAAGGTATTTCCTCAACACTGTTTACACAAGAGGGCCCCACAGTGAGCTCCAGGAGAGTATGCTCATTATGACTCAGCCATAGCCATAGCCTAAAGTGTCATATAGTACTGACACTTTAGGACAGTCATATAAACAAAACTACCACTACACCCTAGCTCACATTCATGTATCTTTCATCATCTACAGCTCTGTTTTTACACCCAAAAACTGTTTTGAGGTGGCTGCTCAGACAACTGACTGTTTCTCAGTAAGGAATGTTTGACACTTTGGCAGACTGCAATCATGACATAATAATACAGAAGACTTTCCAGGTTTTGATTAAAGGGTTTGATTACATCTTACCATTTCACCACTGTTTCCTTTTGGACCCCTCGGCCCCTGTTGAAAAGGATAACACAATATAAAGACACATACAGTACTGTACTCCAATCTGTATTACCAATAAACTTGAATTAATACAGGACCAGTGTAAGAACCTACAGGATTTCCCATTGGACCCATTTTTCCTTCAGGGCCTACAGGTCCAGTGATTCCCTGAAATGAACAGTAAGGCTGAGTGGTGGTGCAGCAATGCGATTGCTGAAAAAGTAGTTTGAACATCTATAAAAACTTCAAGGTATCCTGTACATGTGTCTATCTTATAAATAGTATTTCTCTTCATAAACACTGTAGCAACTCTGATTTAAAACAAAAATGTATTATATGTCTGAAAGTTGATTCATGTGTGGGGTTTGACTTAAAGCAGCAGTTCTGAAGAAATCACTGTGGTGTGCCCAACTAGTCTTATTTCACTTTCTCTTAAACTCACCAAAGAACCCATAGGACCTTTAGGACCAGTAAAACCTCTCAGTCCCAAATCACCGGTTGGCCCCTGTTTCAAAGAAAAAAGATATAAATTATTTCTTATATAAATCTCCTCTTCTGTTATGGTTTATCGTCTTTTATACACTTTTAATATTGTTTAGCTACTCAGTTGTTTACCTTTGGCCCTGGTAAGCCCTGTAAACCAATCATCCCCAAATCTCCAGCTTCCCCCTATAGGCATAACAAACAAACAAACAAACAGAATCAGATCATATGGAAAAGACAGATCTTTCAAAATGCTTTATTTTTTTATGTGATGTAATCCCGGACGACAGTAAATCCCTGTACAATATCCTCAGTAGATACTTCATTAGGTGCCCAATTTCATGAGTAAAGTCTAAGAGAAATACGTCTTACAACACACAATACATATAAAACCAAAACTTACTATTAGAGGCCATGGATACCAGAAAATAAGATGTTTGCCTCTCCATATGAGGAGAGAGGCACCTTACTTTTTAAGCACAGTCATCATGATATTTAATATGGTGAGCATACAATAGGTAAGAAAATACAACATGAGTTTTACATGATTTTCCACCCAGTTTTAATACCAGACACAACAGGGACACCACGCAGTCCTTTTAAAAACTCTTCTTTTCCTTTTCAAAAGAATTGGGGCACACACACACAAGGCTTTCTGTCTCAATCTACAGTAGCCTCAACACACACTCACACAACCTAGACACACTGCGAGGGGATGGATGTCTGCATCCTATCCTGTGTCTAAGCACATGCTGTCCAGGGTGGCAGACATTGTTTGTACAGCCAGTCTTCCACATTCTTTAGACGGCTCCACTTTGAAACAGTGACTCTGGCCGAGAAACTCTATTAACTAAAAAGTGTAAGGGAATCTGACCCAAGGGCCTGAGTCTCCTCTCAGTTTCATGAGCATCAATGGAGATAACTAAAGGAGGAGAGAGCAAAGGATTAAATGCTGTTTCTCTTTTTCTTCTTTGAGGAGTTACATAAGTAAAGTGGAGCACCTCTTTTTCAGGTCTCTGGAGTGTGAGGATCTTACATAACTTGGCCTTACCCGGAATGTTTCCATTGCTGGTCTCGCCCAGATAATTTGTTACTCCACTCAGGCTGGAAAAGTGTCAGGCACACACATTTAAACCCTACGATAGAGAGGCTACATAGGCCCCTGAAGCTATATTTAGAGAGGTATTAAAGAATGTATATAAGCTTATGAAGCCATATTTCACTAAGAACAATCCAATGGAAAGCAATGTATGGACTCTGCGGGCATTGCCAATATTTCGGAATTACAGCTAATTTTATATATGGGCCTTCTTAAGTTAAAACTCTTATAATAACCCATTGAACTGCCACATAATTTACAACAAAATTTGTATATACTAACAGGTTGTCCTTTGGGTCCTGGGTCTCCTTTCTTGCCCTGGTCACCTACAGCCCCCTTCATGCCTTTGATTCCAGGAGTTCCCCTGTCCCCTGGCAGGCCAGGTTCTCCCTGAACCCATAAAAGTCAACAATTAAACAGTGTGAGTGCAAATTACAAAAGCATTTCTTCACTACATATTAATTTCATCTGTCAAAGCACTGCAACAATTCAGAATAAAATAGGTCTTTATAACATCATTTTCACCTTGTGACCAGGCGGTCCCCTTTCTCCAGGAGGTCCAGGAAGGCCAAGTTCTCCCACGGGACCTGGACGTCCAGCGGGTCCTTCCGGTCCCACAGAGCCCCTCTGACCCTACATGCACACACGAGGCAATTATAAAACTCTTTGCCACTACCTCAAAAGGCACTAGTAAAGCAGGTTTTTATTGAAACATAAAATCAAACATTATGCCATTATTTAAAAAACGCAACTTTACAATAGCAAATACCATATACAGTAAAAACAAAATGTCATAAAATAAAATTAATTACCCTCCACATTTGAGGTTTATGTTTGGGTCATGTTAACAAATAATCCTCAAACTTCTGATGTGGGATTATCCTATGATGCACCACCAAAGCAGGCAAAACCAGAAGTATAATCCAGTAGGAAAGCTAAACATAAATGTATAAATGTATTTTGGAAAAAAAAAATGGAACTTGAGTGTTAGTGGAGAGTTTTTTTTTTGTTTTTTTTGCTTGGTGGTAAATATTGGTGTATACTATAATTAGTCGCCGTACAGAATGATTCAGTTTCATTTTTTTAATATCCTAACAAAATTTCTAAAATCATTGCATTGCTACACCAGTTCCTGACAGCACATACCGAAAGGGTGTCCAGAAAACCTGTTAGTGAGTTGTTTTTCATTTTGCAGACCACAGTGGTTTCCTGCTCCATCAGCAGTGTCGCGAGGCAGAAGGGAGCCAGTGATATTAGAATAACAAACTAAGTGAGCTGTTGCCTCGCATGCGGCTGACAGTGAAGAGAGTGGATACTTTAGGAATCTGGGTGGAATTACACCACTAATGGTTTACTGGATGCAACCTACAGTATGCAGGTGTTGGCAGACCCTTACATAAGAAAAAAGTCTGACCAATTTACCCCTCACCTTTCCCACAGACAGAGGTGTGGGTAAACGGGCTATGTGCCATTTATAAATCGTTGTGACCTCTAATTAAAAGAAAATCACTCACACTCAAACATGAATTCATTCTTGAAGTTTAGTTGAATTTGAGGCTCTTTAATAGCCTGAAAATGATTAACTTTTCAACCAAACTGAATGTCTTTTTGAAGGAGACCTTTGGGATTTTCACAAGCTCATTATTTTATTAGAAATTAGTGTTAGATTTTGTTTAAAATGAGCACAAATTGTTAAGTTATAGCCAAAAAGGTCATTTATGAGGTCACAGTCATCTTTGACGAATAAGACATCTTTTGGTCCATCCAAACATTTGTGCCAGCTTCACGTGAATGAAGGTTTAGGCTGTCGCTTGGGCAGAAGCATAAGAACACCTACCTGAAGCTTCAATATCACAACAGTGATGTTTAACTGCTGCTGATTATAATATATTGATCAAATGAAGGAACAGAATGAATAAAGACATGAGCATTATAATGGGAATAGTGACTACGAAAGACAAAGAGAATAACTGCTATTTCACAGGGATTTACCTGCCAGCTTTTTCTTTCCTTTTATAGGAGCAGATACTGAGAAATTGAAACGAATTCTCAGTGCTTAGTCCCAGTAAAAAGTGCCTTAAGCACTAAAGAGACTGAAGCAAACAGTTAGCTCAAGTGTTTGTAACTTTTTTTTGCAATGGTACTGTATGTACAATAAATACTAACATCACAAGCATAAAAGTCAAGGCAGAGCTGATGATTATTTGAAAGGTTGTTTCAAGAGACTCAGAATTTGCAGCTTTTATACAGCAGTTTGATTTAAAGACACCCAATTAAGGAGTGAAGAATGTCCACCATCAAGTAAAGCAACAATGACATGCTACAGTAACTTTGCAGAGCTGAAAATCTGCCTTCTTATAGAGCCGAAAGTAAGAAGCGATGCAATATTACATCATCACTTTTGCCTGTCAGTCTTGTCTGATGCAGTCAATAAGAAATATTGCCATATGTTTAAATTTGACACAATTTTAAGCGATGGTTCACCTTCTTTGGACACCAGTTTGTAAGAAACGGCCTCTGTGAATAAAAATCAAAAAAAAAAAAAAACCCAAGTGCAATTATGGAGTGAGAAACTGTATAGTTTCAGTTTAACTGAAAATGGCCAAAATAAGCCTTACTAGACTTTTCATACAACATTATCTAAATGAAAGCCAGACAGTAGGACTTGGCTTTCCAACTTACCAAAAAGGGCCTTTGCATGCATGTAATCCCAATCCCCTTTGGCTGCATCCATATTTGATGAAGAGGCCAATCAAATCAAACAAGACATTTAATGATCAGTCCAAGTCTCCAGTCTCACTCATAAAACAGCAGATGGAAGCAGCTGGAGGAAAGCCTTGGTCACTTGCATTCCTCTTATTCCACCAGTCCATTTGTTGACTTTTGTGGTGCTGCAGTGATATCCTTCCAATGCACACCGCAAGTCTCCTTTTGTCAATTTAATGCTACTGACAGCAAAGGAAATGCCCTGTTGACAGTTTAGTCATGCAAGTATGTCTTTTGAGTTCCTCTGTGACCAACATTAATGGTGCTGAGCAAAAACATCCAACTGAACTCTGCTTTTTAAAAATATATATATATTTTCATTAATATGTGTCTATTGAATTGCCTAAAAGGAAAAGCCAATCAGCAATTCAAGCCTAGTTAGCATTTGCAGTAATGTTAATTCCACTCAAGTCCCCAAACCAAAGAAACACTACTGTCTATATGTCACTGATTACCTGGCGCCCTTGTTTTCCTGGTAGTCCTGGTAAGCCAGTCAGTCCTGGAGGACCATCTGGCCCTGGATAACCCGTCATTCCTTTGAGTCCAGGTAAACCAGCTGGCCCCTGTTAAATGACAGAATCATTAAAACTCAGTTTCAATCTGAGAGGCATTTGCAAATACCATCACACTTCTCATAAAACATCACTTTTTGTCAATAATCTCGCAACCATTTTTTTCTTCCTCTGACATTTGGCCTGAAGCACTGAAGTTCACAACTGGATTGTGACAAATATAAAATAAAACATTTTTAATGGTCATTGCATATCTGTTGATTTAACTGTTTCAGTTATCCCCATGTCAGGCCTTCCCTGTCCCCTTGTCTCTGTCTTCATATTTCTGTTAGTCTTTTGGTTACTTCCTGTTTTATTTTGAAGGTTGGTATTCTTGTGTGTCTTGCTTCCTGCCTTTGTTCTTTTCCTGCCTTTTGTGGTTGTGTGGCCCACCATAAGTGTTTCTGTGTGTCATTGTCAGTCACCTCAGAGAGAGAGAGTGTGTGTGTGTGTGTGTGTGTGTGTGTGTGTGTGTGTGTGTGTGTGAGCGAGAGTGTGTGAGCGAGAGTGTGTAAGCATTTATATATATATTTTTCTTAAAGCCATTAGGACTTTGGCTTATCACATTATATAATTAAAGCATTAAAGCTTACTTTATATTCTCCATCTGGCTTCTCTTTGCCTGCATTTGTGTCTTCATTTGAGTCAGTCATAAAAATTAGAAGTTGTGTAAGCACCGTAGGGCTTATCTTTATGGGTTTGGTAAATTTCTGGTTGTGTTTTGAATGTACGCTAAGATCATTGTTCATGTTTAAAGTCTTGCGGTTCTGTTTTTTTTTTTTTGTTGCTAAATTTGTTGTTTGTATCCTCCTGTGTGCCCGGTCCTAGATTTTGTCACATTCTGTTGCAACAGCACTCCAGCTATTGTGAATATTACTACTCATGCTTGCATACCAGTTCCACTTATCCTAAATACAATACTACTGAATGATCCCCACTACTGCTTTTTTGTTTCTTCTCCTTTTTTTTTTTTTTTTTTTTTGCAGTAATTGGGACCATGTAGACATATGCAATAATAAGGTACTCAGCTACATTGCTCTTAAATGTTACGAGGCTGTTTTTTTCTCTATAGGCCATGCACTATAGAGAAAGGTGATATGATGCTCACTTCAGTGCCAGGAGCTCCAACCAGACCTCTTGCTCCTTTCGTTCCAGCCAAACCCTAGAAAAATATAAACATAAAAAAAAAAATAACATGGGCATTAAAAATAAAGTTTTAGTACATCACTCTCCAGACACTAAAAAAGTCTAATAAAAGTTTTATGGAGAACTTACATTTTTACTTTACTTTTATCAGTCAAGACAGATATATACATATTTATTAATGACATGAACGACAGCTCAAATCCCATTAATTCACAGTGAAGTGTTTAAGCTTTGAGTGAGAATCACTGAATAGTGTTGCAAGAAAAGTCCACTGAATACTTTTATGAACACTTCACAACTGTAAAAACAAAATACATAAAAAGCTAGATCCTTTGACAGTGATTTATGTGTAGTCCCAGAGAGATATTGTTCAAGGAATGCCTTATCAAAGCTGTTAATCTGAAACAGGCATACATAAGATCCTCAAAGTTTCCAGAGTTTCCTGGCAGATTGCTAAGTTATCAGTATTTCTAAGCATATGGGAATACAAGTTGCATGTTAAGGTATTGCACAAACCTAATTTGAACTCAAGTCCAGCTGGATAAATGGACAGAAATGGTTCCATAATATGTGAACTGCTTTTATAATCACTCTTCTATACAAGCTTTTCACATGTCAAAGTTAGTCAGTCATATCTGTGATACTTCAAAGTTACAAAAGGTCATATAGAATCTGATCAAGGAGTGTCAAAGCTGTTGCACAGGGAAATCACAGTTATGTAATTAGATGGCCTGCAAAGGCCTGCGAACTCTGAAGAACATGACAAAAGCAGTAAGTCATTAATAAGCATCAGCTAAAAAGTTACATTAGAGACGTTGAGTCATGCATTCAGGGTGTGAAGAAAAGCTTCATTTTCCTGGTTGCCATCCAAATTTCATTGCTCCAAGCCTTTTTTCTACCTCCTGCTTTCTAACTAGATGAAGCTGGATTTTGTTGTTTTATTTTGTTTTGTTTTGGTGAATGTCCTCCACGGCTGAACTAAAATGATCTAGCTTGACTGACAGTTTAAATATTTGCACTTGCATGCTCCTGTGGTGACAGGTAAAAGGTGAGCAGTGGGGATTTTGGTCAAATCTGCTTGCATCTGTTTTCATAGATTTTGCTGTGAAAGGTATAAATCCAACACTCCACAGTGTATGCAGAGAAGAGACTCCTTACACAATTTCCAAAATACTTTCTTGACTCACCGGAGCTCCTTTTTCTCCTTTTGGGCCCGGTTCTCCAGCGAAGCCTGGTGATCCCTGTGCAATGCAAGAAAAAACACAAACTATAATCATGCTGTGTGGAGCTATATAATTTTGAAATGATAAACTATGAAAATGAAAACTAGTCACAGCTGTCAGAAAAATGCACTACAACCGTTTACTGACGTACCGGTGGGCCTTGTGGTCCAATAGCCCCACGCAGTCCAGGGGTACCGATATAGCCCTAAAACATAATTTTCATATTTGGTTATTTTTTCCCACCAGTTTTCATTTGTGAATGATACATGCAAGTCATTCTCATGCTCTTTACTAAAGGGAGAGCCTCATGTTCAAAGTGTACAAAGGGCCGTTTTCCACATTCAAAAATACTCAATCATAGGTTCCATAGCATCAATATACATTTTTATATTGAGTTGAATTGTATTTATTGTATTGCCTTAAAAGGAGTTAAATTGAATTTAACAGCATTTAAAAAAAACTATTACAAAACTCAATGCAACTAACTAACCAGTCGGCAGCATCTATCTTTTGTACTATCTATGGAAGCTACAGAAAAAACCCAAAATGTCATATTTTTACAACAATGAATATTTTTGAATTTGTAGAGCCATTCACAGACAAGCATAAATCCCCCAGTTAAAAAAAACTTCAATGCGACTGTGTGTTTGAGTGTGTGTACTTTTAGGGAAAGGCATGAACCGGCAAAAAGCACCACATTTCCTGGGAATAAATGTGCCTTATTGCTTGGATTTTGGTAATCCTCTCCAACATGTGTGGTCTGCTATTATGTGAAAGGGGCAACATAGAGTATAAACAACAATCAAGCAGACTAAGCAGTGTGCCATGTGTCTGATATTTAATAGTTCTTTCTACCTGATATCCTTCATCCCCTGGCTCTCCACGCTCTCCTCGTTCCCCTGGAGGCCCCTGTGCAGACATGAATGCACACACATGAATACACATACTGTATATGCATGTCTGTCTTTTACCTACACAGCTTCAATTGAGCTGGGCAGCTACTCAGACTTACTCTTCAGTCCAACACATACCAAACACATTCTCTGAATGTGACCTACAAGGTATAACAACACAGAGGCCGTCATTGTATTGCTTATACTATGTACTGTAATTCTGTACCAACTGGAAAATTCAATACTATTCATATGGAAGGTTACTATCTGTGCACACAGCCAATATCCCTGACTGTTTGTGCAGGCCTATGTCAGTAGTCACATCCATTGCGGGGAAATGTGTCTTAGAGAACACAGCTTTCATGTAACTGTACCGGGCACACTGTGACTGTGGGCTTTCCCAAGCTGCTTTATGCTGATCCTCTTTTGATATTAGTCTAAGAATGAGTCACTGTGGAACATGCAGAATTCTTGTGGTGACTTAGCATAAGCACTGGGAAGTAAATTTGTATTCATAACAGTATTGTAATGAGACTTCTATTATTGTAGGAGCAAAAACAAAAGCTAAGCTTAAGCTTTGCCTTGTGGGTGGGGTAAGATTTATTTTTTTCTCTAAATTCTCAATCTGTAACTACGACACAGAAAGTTGATAATCGCTCGATACAGACAGATTTAGGACAAGAAACATTAACATTTGTTTTTATAAATGACTGCATTTGGTGCTAAAATCAGGAGCTGATCAGGATTAACTTTTACATCCAGTGTCAATCTGGTATTTAAATAGCTTTGGTTAAACAGAGCAAGGAGAGTTCAGAAAGGAGAGTTTAAAGGAAAGCAAGACCTACTGGTTCACCTAAGGGCCCTGGCAGTCCCGGAGTCTTGTTGTCCTCACCTGGATAACCCTGGGATGTAGCAAACACAAACGCACAATCACACATGCAAGGATGTAGATTGCAGAGAGATAATTTTGCAGCCACAGAGTGCTTTAAAGAAGTTTGCAGAAACCTAAGCAATCCAAGCATGGACATATTTCACAAATTCAGGATCAAATTACCTTTTCACCTTTGGGACCTGGTGGGCCAATGGGCCCAGGCTTGCCAGGGTGCCCCTAAAGAAAAAGAAGTCTGATTATTGTACGTAATGGAGCTGCCATATTTCCACTAGCTTAAACATGCTGAGTCTCTGAGTTCAGCTCTAAAGGCTGACAGCTTTTAATCAGAACTGTTTGATAGAAACAAAATTCCTTGTACAAAAGCACTCATATTTTGTGATACTGCCTCAAGTATGAATGACTCTAAAAGCACACATGTACATAGAGATTCACAAAAAAAGGAATAACATTAAACTGTAAAAAGGAACGACATGAACCTGATGTACCCTGTTCACATTTAGCCATTACAGCATTAGCATTGTAACTCTGCCGTCTATTTGTTTGGAATTTATAATTGTATTTTCTGATACTTTGTGTTCTTTTGATAACCATGAAAAATAATGGCCAGTGGCAGGGATACAGTGTTCTCCAGATTTGCATTTGGGAATGTCTCAGGCTCCTGGGGAAGGAGCCTTAGACTGGACTAAAGTTACATTCTACAACTGTATTGATTTGAATTGATTTTATTTTCTTGACTTCAGGGGAACCTTTATGTGTTTTTATCTAGATGGCTTAGTAATCCTACTTTGTGTGAGCATTGTGTAATGTCCTGAGCCAAAAATCAAACTAGACTTAGATCAGAAGCATTCACATGGGTATATGTGGGCACACGTATAATTTATGTGTGCATTTTTTTTAACAATATATAGTAATCTATACAGTATACATTCTTGTATACATGAACCAACACGAAAACACTGTTGTCATGAAACCATATTTAGGAAAAAAACTCACTGGGTATCCTGGAGGTCCTGGTTGCCCTTCTATCCCCATGACTCCAGGCTGACCCTTGAAGCAATGCAGAAAATGTAATCAGAATAAGGCCTTGAATCAAATATGGTGCTTTTGTTTAGCTTTTTTTGTCCCTCTAGATAAATATAACCTTGGCAGGGGTAGAAATTCTTGATCCACAACTATGACAAAACTGTCTCAGTGGTCCTACTGAGATGGGAAGAAAAATGTCTGGCATACTCTGCGGGAGGTCTTTGTCTTCCAAGCTATCTTAGCTGTTCCCAGGACTGCACTCTTCAGGACAGAGATCTTGGATGTTGTTCCTGGAATCTGCTGGAGCTATTCTCCCAGTTTGGGGGTCACTGCCCCGAGTGTTCCAATTACCACGGGGACCACTGTTACCTTCACCTTCCACATCCTCTCTAGCTCTTCTCTGAGCCCTTGGTATTTATCAAGCTTCTCATGTTCCTTCATCTTGATGTTCACTTGGTATTGCAACATCTATCACTACGGCTTTCTTCCTTTGTTTGTCCACCACTACTATGTCCAGTTGGTTAGCCATCACAAGTTTGTCCATCTGTATCTGGAAGTCCCACTGGATCTTAGCTCTGTTATTCTTGACCACCCATCCTATTAGGCGTATCCTATTTTGACCTCGGGACTTCCAGGTCATACTTGGCACAGAGGTTCCTGTATACTTTGCCAGCCACTTGGTTATAGTGTTCCATTTATGCCCTGCCTGCTAGCATCTTGCACCCTGCTCTTATGTGTTGGATTATCTCAGGGGCATCTCTGCACAGCCTGCACCTGGGGTCTTGTCTTGTGTGGTAGGTATATATATGATATATTTGATGTGGGCCTCTGGGAAGTCTTTACACAAGGTTTAAGAGTGTGTTTATGGGAATTTTTGACCATTCTTGCAGATGCGCATTTGTGAGGTCAGACACTGATGTTGGAAAAGAAGGCCTGGCTCGCAGTCTCCATTCTGATTCATCCCAAAGGTCTTCTGTTGGGTTGAGGTCAGGACTCTGTGCAGCCCAGTCAAGTTCTTCCACACCAAACTTGCTCATCCATGTCTTTATGGACCTTGCTTTGTGCACTGGTGTGCAGTCATGTTGGAACAGGAAAGGGCCATCCCCAAACTGTTCCTGCAAAGTTGGGAGCATGAAATTGTCCAAAATGTCTTGGTATGTCTTAGTTTCACTCGAACTAAGGGGCTGAAGCCAACTCCTGAAAAAAACCCCACACCACAATCTCCCCTCCACCAAAGTTTACACTTGGCAAAATGCAATCAGACAAGTACTGCTCTCCTGGCAACCACAAAAACCCAGACTTGTCCATCAGATTGCAAGACAGAGAAGCGTGTTTCGTAACTCCAGAGAACATGTCTCCACTGCTCCAGAGTCCAGTGATTTTGTGCTTTACACCACTGCATCCAACGCTTTGCATTGTGCTTGGTGATATAAGGCTTAGATGCAGCTGCTTGGCCATGTAAACCCATTCCATGAAGCTTTCTATGTACTGTTCTTGAGCTAATCTGCTGTTGTTCCCACTCACTTCCTCTCTGTTATAATTGCACTAACAGTTGATTGTGGAATATTTAATGACTTGACTTGTTGCACAGGTGGCATCCTATCACGGTACCATGCTGAAATTCACTGAGCTCCTGAGAGTGACCCATTCTTTCACAAATGTGTGTAGAAGCAGTCTGCATGCCTAGGTGCTTGGCTTTATACACCTGTGGCCATGGAAGTGATTGGAACACCTGAATTCAATGATTTGGATGGATGAGTGAATACTTTTGGCAATATAGTGTATATAAATTTTTAAATAAACAACACAGTTTGAGTTCAATTGACTTAGACCACGACACTTCCTCCATACCTCACAGATGGAATGAGGCTTTGGTGTTGATGTCTTTTTTTTTTCTTTCTACTCAAGGCCACATTACAGTAGCTGACAGCTCAGCTGATACAATTCCACAGGTTCAATTAACAGACATCACAGACTTGCTATTTAAGCTATTTCAGCCTGCACTACAAGCCACTTAGTAACACAACTCCACCCCAGCTTCCCTGCTAACATTGTGTTTGACTTAATCAGTGTCATGTGTGTTGCAATTCGTCCCTGCTTTGTCCTGCATAGTGCTACTAGTCACCTCCTGCTTCCACGTGGATACATGGAAAGGTGCATAAGGGCCTCAAACAGAGAACAAACAAATATATATTACTGCAGATGGAAAGAACATACTTCTTTTGTCTTTTGCTTTTTTCAGCTTTGTGCAGCACTACAATTCCTCTCCTATGGTCCTGTGAGAGTTGTGGCTAATACAAGGCTTGGACCAACCAGTGATTCTTGAGAAGAGAAAACTTTGTCATCAACCACCATTTGCTAGCCTGTCTTTATATCCACATCCCACACCTTCAATATAATCTCCCTAACTTGAACACCTACGTCCAAGTAGCTCCAAGTAGACAGAAGGAATGGGATCTTACAGGTGGGCCTCGTGTTCCCCTGGCACCTTTCAGTCCCGGCTCGCCTGGCAGGCCGATATCTCCCCGGGGACCAATCTCACCAGCAAGACCAGGAGGACCTCTCTCTCCCTGGAAAGATTTAAAATATATATAAATATATATATATATAAAAAATTTTAATATCATTTGAAGCTATACAAACTACCATTACTGCTGAATCTAGCTGTTTTCTTTTCATAATGTAAGTTCTCTGTAAACATGCTTATGCCAAATGGCACCGGGCTTTGTCTCCCTCTTTAAGGTTGTTTTGATGTTGAGAAACATACTCTAGAGAAAAAAATGGCTTTGAACAAGATGCTTACTTTTTTCCCATGCCGTCCTCTGTTTCCCGGGGATCCCACTTTTCCTTCTGGACCCTGTAAAGCAAATGTCAGTAAATTGTATTGAATATGTTTGATATTAAGAGGATTACCTAAATAGTGTAGAACAAATCCTGATTCTGTCATATTTTGGATTCTATCTCACTATATTGCCTGATGTTCAGGTCAAACACCAACCAGCAGATACTGAACCAGCAGAATCTTTTTCTTACATCTGTGGGAGGCGTTTTTATAGTTAGAGATCAATAGCTTCAGTCTATAATGTTGTTCTGAGCTCTGAATCAGTGCCCTAAAGTACCCTTCCTTTCAGATAGCAGTGACCTTCTTGATCTTCATCACCAATGGCTAAACTTGGACCTATAGCTCCAAAAATCAAGAAGATTTTGACAGCTATCAAACTGTGCTATATATCCAAAATCTTTGACATGGTAATTTTACTGACCCAGTAGCAAAAAGTCTTTGTTGAAGAGCAGACTGACCCCTACTGGGAATCAAAGGCATTATTTCAGAGAAATGTGTCTCTGTATTTCCTACATTTACATTACAGTTGTGGTATTATCTGGAAGTTAAACTTTGGAAAAAACATTAACTTACACGAAAGCCCTGTTTCCCAGGTTCTCCAGGTGGCCCTGGGTGTCCAGGGCCTCCTTCTGTCCCTTTTTCCCCTGGCTCCCCCATTGGCCCACGCTCACCAGGCTCACCCTAGTTTGACAGAGAAAGTTGAAGACACACACACAAGAAAAGCTAAAGACAATTCAGTAACAACAAAATAAGCTTTTATTATATTACCAACAGACAGACAGGAGATTTTGGGCACATTTACATAATTCTTACTTCCTTTATTAAAATGTATATTATACTAAAATCCAGTATGAAGTTAAGTGGATACACTAAGTAATGCACTAAGATTCAATACTGAGATAACCTTATTTTTTAATCCAGAGCTAATCTGTGGATGTTCTAGCATTTCGATCTACTGACAAAGGGTAAATCCTGCCAAAACAAATCCATATCTCATTTTGGCTCCCTGGTTTGTTTTATTAGAAAGAAGCAAAGACACACAAGTCAACAAACCTTGGCTCCATCTTTTCCCTGCGGCCCGTCTTCACCAGGGAGACCGGGAGGGCCCTATAAATATATCACATTTTTAAATAAAACCCATTCACTGTTGCAAAAAGTTATGTCTAAACTTAAGGCCAGAATTGTGAAATGATCTAAAACAGAAATAATTTCATGAAATAGTCAAATTAAGTTGAGACTGTAAGACCTTGTCATCAGAATTATCTGTATTGAGAAGATCTCAAATATCACATATGACCCAGGTTTTTATTTTTCATCCAAGTTCTTGATAATCAGATAAGATGAGAAGAAAAATGGATGACTCTCAGACATCATCGAATTTTGAAAATCCATTCAGATAACGCAAGAAAACAACGAGATCACAACAGCTCCAATGCCAATGAGTTCTCTGGTCACACCTACCTTTAAAATTATTATAGTTTTATAGCACAGATTGTATTTAAAAGATAGATGTGGCCAGAAACTGCTGCACATTTAAATGGTAGCAAGTCAATTACAATATAACCAGTGAAATTTAGCCTGCTTTATAGTTTATTCTACTGTAAAGGGGACCATAATTTCCAAAATGAACATTATGTGGCATAAAATAAGATGTAAAACTGATTGTGACCATAAACTCAATGGGAGAGTGTTTTCTAAGGTCAGTAACTTATATAAGAAGCGGGGATGAGTTTTTTTTTATAGACTACAATCTGAGCTAGATTTTCTTTTGCCAGAAAAGGAGTTTCCAAAAGGAATACAGATTTAACTCACATCCACTCTGGCTTCACTTTTTAGACACAGAAATTTTATATCATCAAAGTGGTTTTATGTATATGTGAAGAGTTTAAAATACACGAAACAATTAAAAGAAAGTGAAGACTGGGGACATGAAGTGATTGACAGGAGCCACTTTTCTACTGCTGACAGCTTTTAGTCAGTACTCATGATGATGAGTCAGTATGATGACACATACACACTCACAAACACATGCAAATACAGCGCTATGAAAAGGGCATGAACCAATGGACAGACATTCAGGATCCCTCAAGATTTTCCCTAAGATTTCATAGTTCCATCAATTACAGCAAGTCATCCAGGTCCTGAAGCAGCAAATCAGCCCTACACCATCACCACTATGTTTGAATGCTGTGTTTGTTTTACTCCAGATGTAACGGGACACCAACCTTTCAAAAAGTTCAGCTTTTGTCTTGTCAGTCCAGAGAATATTTTCCCAAAAGTCTTGGGGATCATCAAAACAGGGTTTTTTTTTGGCAAATGCAAGTCGAGCCTTTGTGTTCTTTTAGGTCAGCAGTGGTTTTCTTCTTGGAGTTCTCTGCCATTTTTGCCCAGTCTCGCTCTTAGTGTTGAATCATGAACTCTGACCTTAAGTGAGGCAAGTGAGGCTTGCAGTTCTTTAGATGTTGTTCTGGTTTCTTTTGTGACCTCCTAGATGAGTGGTCAAGGAGCTCTTAGAGTAATTTTGGTAGGCCGGCCACTCCTGTGAAGGTTCACAAAGGAGTGCTCACACTGTGGTTTACTGGAGTCCCAAAACATTAGAAATGGCTTTGTAACCCTTTCCAGACTGACGACTTTGTTTCTCAGCTGTTGTTGAGTTTCTTTAGATCGTGGCATGATCTGTTGCTCTTTGAGATCTTTTAGTCTACTTCACTTTGCGAGACAGGTTCTGTTTAAGTGATTTCTTGATTCAGGTCTAGCAGTAATCAGGCCTGGGTGTGGCTAGTGAAACTGAACTCAGTTAAGTAATGATTTAACGGGGGGGTGGGGGGTTGGTAGTAATATGCACTTTGTTATAGTAACCTTGCAAAACAATACTCTTTTTAATTCTGCGGGTAACACAGGAAGATGAAACTAAAGCAGTCTAAGTTAATTTACACACAGTTCATCACAAGTTCTGCTTTCTTCTGGCCAATAGATGAAACATCTTTGTAAGAATGGGGGGGGGGTGTTAATGTACAACTGGGTTAGGGTTATCCAAACACGGAAAGAAGGGATTAGTGGATTGTTTGCAGTCACTCACTCTCATTCCCTCCTGCCCCTGCTCCCCTTCAGCTCCTGGAGGCCCAACATCACCCTGCAGGGAGTCAAAACACAACAAGAGGCTGCCTGGAGGTCAAAATACATTTACCTTTGCACCAACACTCCAACACTTATACTTTGACTTTGCAATCAACTGCTGTTTCACTGAGGATACATTTATGTCAAGTACAAAGTAGCTGAGCATGTCCTTTGCTTTGCACATTGGCAGAGAAGAGCTATACCAAGGATGTACTAACCTTTACCCCTGGCTCTCCAGTGGCACCTGATTCGCCTTCTATACCTGGCAAACCCTACAAAGATGGGACAGAGAACCATAAGCAATCTGTATACATAGAATGGATAAGGCTGACAAATAATATCCATAATCACTAGATGATATAGTTAATAAACCATTAGGAGCATTTAATGTAAAGTACTTCAGGTCCTTGTTCTCCATCAGGTCCAGCTTCTCCAGGAGGTCCCTTGGGTCCCTGAAAGAAAAATAACCACCATAGCTTAAGCGCACAGACATAATGTTTCAGTAATCTCACTATTGAACTTCTAAATCGGGAACTAAAACACCACAACAGATATAATACGCAACTCAAGCATGTAATATCACAACTAACACAACAATTATGTGTCTAGTCTTTAGAAAAAGAAATGAGAGTGCCTGGAATAAAAAGACTGAACACCAGCCAGATACAAGATGAGACCCATAACAGAAACCATGCCTCTAGCATTACAGAAAGCTCTCACCCTTATAAATATCTGTATCTGATTGTTTGACATTCTTTATGCCCCTGTGGGGATTGGCAGATTTCCAGGAAAATCAAGAATTTGAAGACTAATCCAAGAAGGGAGGCACAAGGTGCTTTCAGGTGTGTGTGTGTGTGTGTGTGTGTGTGTGTGTG
>JASGAU010411694.1:0-18769 GCA_030220045.1 Australoheros facetus
CACACACACACACACACACACACACACACACACACACACACACACACACACACACACACACACACACACACACACACACACACACACACACGCACACACATATCTCTACTGACTCTCAGGGACTGAGATAACGCGGACTTCTCGTAAAAGCTGATTTAGCTCCAACATCAACTTTCCGGGGTCAAAGGTCACAGTGAGCAGAGCCAAATCAAAGCTGTGCGGAGACACAAAGACAGACAGAAGGCTGGAAGACTGACACACGTGTGTCACAGGTGTTTAACCGCGACGTGACCCGCGCACGCTGCTCCTTTCAGGAATAACGCAGGCTGCGCCCCGCTGATAGATCTTTAAGCATCGCCACGGTCACCAGAGTATTTCCTCATTTCCTGTTATTGTTGAGTGTACTGACACTGTAACAGTAAGCACTTAGGAGCTCAAAACAATCATTTGTTTTCTGTGAGGAGCCATGAAAAAAAACATGTGATTTATTTATTTATTTTTAAAGGCCGGTATTATAACTGTTTTCTACACACTCAGAAAACCCCTTAGGGTTCAATGCTACACCACCCTGATGGGAGGGACCTGTTGAATTACTGTCACCAGGTCCCAGAAACCTAAATGTAGGACATGGATGTGGGGCACATTATTAATGGTAAGAGATCAATTGAAATGTTGAAGTATGAAGGGGGCACAAGCCAGTGTACTCCGAGTGTTGGTCCCAAGCCTGGATAAATTGAGAGGGTTGCATCAGGAAGGGCATCATCAGGAATGAAGTATCCATACCAGATCAGTCAGGGCCTGGGTTAACAATGACTGATCTCAGGTGCTGCTGACCAACTGGGTGCGGGTGAGAACTGTGTTACTGTCGGCCAAAGACAAAGGAAGAGGAGAGACTGATGTTTGCAGACAACATTGTGATCTGTAGTGAGAGCAGGCAGCAGGTGGAGGTCGTCTCTGGAGAGAAGAGGAATGAAAGTCAGTAGAAGCAGGACAGAATACATGAGAGGGAGACAGGTGTAACAGTGAAGCAGCGAGGAGCAGAGGTAGTGAAGGTAGATGAGGTTAAATACCTGGGGTCAACCATCCCAAGCAACAGACAGGGCACAAGAGAGAAGAAGAAGAGTGTGCAGGCAGGGTGGAGTGGGTGGAGATGAGTGTCAGGGATGATTTGTGGCAGCAGGAGAGCAACAAGATGCTAGTGAGACCTGCTCTGATGTAGGGTTTGGAGAAGGCGGCACTGACACAAAGACAGGAGGCCGAGCTGAAGATGTTGGGAATAACCAGGATGGACAGGATTGGAAATGAGGGACAGCTCAGGCTCCTGCGCTAGTTTCCCAGCGTTTTTGAGTTCTTCGAACTTTCTTGTTTTATTATTTCATCCATTCTTGGTTTGTTTAGTGTTTATTTTTGCATCACGTGCACATTTAGTCTTGTCTCTGTTCCCAGTTGCTTTAGCTTTCCTCCTCCCTCAGTGTTCCCTCTTCGCGTGTCAAGTTCCTTCTATTCAGTTCTTCATGTCTGTCTCCCCGTTTAGTCATTTCACTTCCTGTTTGACTTTGTGTGTTCTCTGTGCTCTGTTTTCAGTTTTGATTCCTGGTCTCATCTCCCGTGATTTTGTTCACCTGTGTCTGTTTCACCCAGCTGTCTGCCCTTCCCCTAATCACCCTCTTGTTTCAATCTTCCCATGTGTCCTTTGTCAGGTTGTCTGCTTAAATTCCTGTTCTTAGTCCCTTTGCCTCAGTGTTTTCTAGTCTCCAAATGTTTATTATTTGGTTTCTGGCTTCCAGTTTAATAGCAGTTCAGTTTTGGATTTTATATGTCACCATTGTATGTGCACATCAGCTTTCAACAAAACGGCTCGCTTTCAGTTAAAACCCCGTTTGTCTCCCTGAGTCTTTGTGAATTTGTGAAAACATCATAAAGAATGCAATTGTGTGGATGTTTATCTTGAGAGGCTACTAGAGCTTTAAGCTGTGGGTGTTTGTATATTATGTTGTATTTGTTGCATTTTTGAGTTGTGTGGCCATTCATTGGCCAGGTCTCCCTTATGAAAGAGATCTGGGCTCAGTGGGACTTCCTGATTAAATAAAAACCACGCAGGTAACAGCATGGTGTGACATTGGGACTGTGAAGGAGCCTTTCCTCCACTGCAATGGGTGTTTTCACTGCAACCTGATATTTCAGCTGCTCTTTTGTGTGCTGATTGTCTCTGGGTTTCAGCAGAAATACATCCGCAGCTTCTTGTGAGACTCTTGTGTTTACTTCTGTAACCTGGAGCTATCAGTGCTGATCAGTCCCACATAAAGTGATCATGGCCACTCTCACTGGAACCTTACAGTTTTGTACTGGTACAAAAATGAACCTTTTAAGGTGCAGAATTAGGTACCCATATGTTATTATTCAGTCACACATTTGTTTGTGTGTAGGGATATTCTAGTCAATCTGTAGCTATAACTGCAGGTGGAAACGCTGCTACAAGCACACGAGGAACAAAGGCCTCAAACCCTGAGCCGCTGCACCGACAGACCCCTGAACACAGGCTGTCTTCATTGTGGTGTGCAGACGTCATGTCTGAGTCCAGTTCTCAGTACTTCGTGGTTCTACAGTAAGTGTAGAAGTGACTCCCAGTCTGTTTGTCTGAGCATTGAACTGAACTGTGGCATTCCCATTTAATAAATAAGTTAATTAATCAGTAACTGCTGAGACTGTTACAGCTCAAACAGCTTTCTCACCCATAAAAGTTAAAAACACTGTAAACCTTCCTGATATGTTTCCAATATGTTCCTCTAATGGCTGTGAAGACATGTGAGCTGATGCTGGAGTGGATCCTCTGCTGAATTACTGTTTGAATCAGTCAGTAAAATGCTTCAGAGATTAACTTTAAGCTCTGTGTGCTGTAATAAATTGACTCTGGAGCCCGTGTTCAAACGCTCGTGACGCAGTCGTAAATTTTTACAGCTTCAATTTCCACAACATTGTTTTATCAACGAACTCTTAAGTGGGAAGCTTGGCTCGGTTTCAGTTACGCTCGCAGACGGTAAAAGGCTTCATGTCTTCTTTATGAGATGTTCCACTGGAACCCACCGACAGCGGGGAAGGAGAGAGGAGGAAAGAGGGGAGAAGGGCGGCGAATGAGTGGGGCGAGGAGAAAGGAGGAGGGGAGATAAGAGAGGAGGGGGATGCTCGAGCCCTTACAGCAATCAGAGTGAGAGAGATAAAGAGAGAGCGAGGAAGTAAAAACTGAGCTCTGCCAGTCTGACTTCAGTGCGAGCAGAGTGAACTCTTCTTCTTCTTCCACTCAGGGAGTTTGGAGGATTTATTTTAAGGGGAAGTGACAGAAGAAGACAGAAAACCTCAAACAGGTGAATTTTTTCAGCTTCTTTTCATTTTGCATGATATTTATACAGATGTATATTTGAATTTTGAGCTAGTAGTTTATTGTGCTATTCTAGGCTCTTTATGTCTTGCTGGCACTGACTGTCCATCCTTTAAACACGTCTGTTTTTACATGGTTTAGGACTGAAGAGTCAAATTTAATGTTGTTCATGAGCCACATACAACTGAGTCTGACCTCAGCTGGGCAAACTATTAAAACTATCTCATGATAACCTGACTGTGTGCCCAACATACGATATATGCACAATGTACATATCTTGTTGTTCTTCGAGACTTATTTATCTTTATTGCATGCTTAATTTTATCTATTTTTGGTATTTTGACATCCAGTGTGGGCAGCAAAGTAAAAATTGCATTGTACAGGGAAACAATGTTTATTCACTCTGCATATGACAATAAAGCTTTAAATGTTGAATTCTGAAGTACAGATACAGTCTGGAAATACACATGTTACTGAAATGTCTTCAGTAACATCTGCATTTCCACATCTGGTGCGTCTGCTGTCCTCGTGTTGATCACAGCGGCTCTGTGAGGACACAAAAGCTTCACGTGTAGAAAACAAAGACAGTGTTCAAACGCTTTATGATCTAGAAGTACTTTTAACTCCTTTTAATGCCGGCATCAGTTTTTCACTTTATTGTATTATTCTTATATGTGAGGTCTACCTGTGGGTGCAAAAAAAAATAACCACATCTCTGCACCAGGATCAGCAGGGATGAATATTTCTGGGCCCCGCGCTCTGTTTGTATTTATCATAGAGGTTTACTTTAAAAAATGATTTCACTCACCATACTAAAGCATGCCTGCAGGTTCACTTTTATATGTAATCTGTTTTTTATTGAGCTTTAATCATTCATGTTTTATTGAAAAATTCAAAATTCAGAAGTACATTTACAGGCAAATGGTGACATCCACACAGTGGACCAGTGGGACTATTACATGCTCTGCTCTGCTGTGATTATTGGGTTGTGTTACTGCAGCTTAAGATTTACCCGATGAAGGTTTAGAGCAGAAATCTGTTTCTTATGAATTTATTGACCTTTGTTTACAACCAGGAACTGAAACTCTTTTGTGAGAGCGTCTGCAGTGTTAACCTTTTGATGGTGGAAGAACGGCTGCATTTGACTGCTGTCCTTTACATTATGACCTCTGACTGTTAGTAACCCTTTGAATGATGAAGGTCTAGCATTGCCAGTAAAGATGATTTAAAGTTAGACAGGGTGTGGGAATCAGTTTGCTGAGGGGTGTGATGATGGCAATGTTTTAACAATAAAAAAAGGAAATGTCCTGCCAATAATGCACATAATAATATCAATAACTGTGTTTTTTGTTTGCTTTACTACAGTTATGGTTACAGACTCTCTTGCCACATTCATGCACTTTAAGTCAAAGTTTGTTTATTCACTAAGAAAGACAACGCAAAAATATTTATTCTGGAAATAATAAACCATATTATTTGTCAGATTTTACCATTAAAAATGCAGAAGACACCAAACACAATGAAAATGTCCAGTTCAGTGAGTCAGATTATCCAGAATCCAGTCATAAAAAGAACCACCCACCTTGCAGTTGATATGAAGGAGGAAACTATCCATGGAGGCCAAAAATGGTTTTGGTGCCAGGCTGTAAACACAGAACATGCTGTAAAGTTGGACATTTTAACATGGAAGTCTATGGGCATGACTCATGTTTGGAGTCAGCCTCAAGTGGCCACTGGAGGAACTGACATTTGAAAATTGTAACTTCACTGATTTATCTCACATGTAGAAACATCTAGCCAAAAGTTAATGGAACATTAATACTTTCAAATATATCCAAAATACTCAAAGTGGTCTGTACTAATCCGTTGCATTATGTTTACATTTTACCATCTTCACAGAGCAAAAACTGAAGATTCATCTGAGGACGTCAGACACTTTCTGATCCGCCCTCAGGTCAACCTTAAAACTTCCAGCAGCTGTGATTCTGGAGTCCCAGCATTGAGAACTTTTGAAAAGGTTCCTGGACTAGAGCGGCTTCCAAATTGGGATCTTCTGGAAGTGGTTCCGAAGCTACAGAAAATCCCGGAGATAATTGCTGTCTCCAAATTGTGCTCCAAATTTTCTCACTTTGTGTTCAGGTCCTGGTTTAGAAGAAGCAGCCCGTTAGTGTTTCTGGAGTCACAGCAGTGGATTCAATAAGGGGTTCCAGGATGGGATACAAAATTCTCTCCATGCCCTTTGGGTTCATTCTGTTGCTGGTTGTCTGGTGTTTGGCGTTTGTTAGTCCAGCTGGCTGCCATCATAACTTCACACCAGAGCCCTCTCTCTCAGATCTGGTGATGTCGGACCTGCCTGGCTTCCACAGCACTGACCAACCTCTAGAACTAGACCCGCATCACTTGCAAGAGAAGGCAAAGAATCCCTCGTCAGCGCTGAAAAACGGTCACGGAAAGCCACACTCCCACAGGCTGAAGCAACACAAAGAACAAAAACCTTCCTCCAACTCGTCTACGGTGGTTCGCTGCTTGACTGATGTGAAAATGATAGCGATCTTCAGGTACATCAACTCGCTGCTGTCCTGTTTGATCTTTGTTGTGGGGATCATCGGCAACGCCACCCTGCTGAGGATTATCTACCAAAATAAAGGCATGAGGAATGGACCCAATGCTCTCATAGCCAGCCTCGCCCTGGGGGACCTGATTTACATCACAATAGTCATGCCAATGACTATCTATAAGGTATGTCTATAAGGTATAGGACTTCAGTTTGTATGTATTAAACCTTTTAACATCTCGAGGTTAAATACCTTTCCTAGTCGACGGACTTGAAAGCACCAAATCAAACTGCTGTTACAAAACGTCTAACCTTTAAAAATGAGTTTTCAGCAGAGATTTAAAATAAACCACTGATTCAGCTGACCTGACGGGCTGAGAAAGGCTGTGCAAAGTTCAAGTGCTACAAGCTGAAAAGAGCGGAACATTTAAAAGGCTCTGATCAGAGGATGGGAGAGGTCGGCTGCTGGAATGAGGTCTCAGCAGATCTGGGATGCCAGCAGGATTCTGGCCTTGGACGGCTTTTAAAATTAGCTCAAAAATTTACTGGAATCCGATGAAGGGAAGCAAGAAGGAAACACAAGTTTTTCTGGAAACTTGCCTGCTTAGGATGTGGCTAAAATCAAACCAAAGCCCAACTCTAAGCTTACATGTGAAGATGTCAAGAGGTTTAATATTTGTGACCTGGGTAGCTGCAACACAAACAACATGATGGGGAACAGACCAGCTTCCTAGCTCTAGCTGTCTCTATCAGGAAGCTGAGTGTTTCTACTGATAACAGCCCAAAATATCCTACTGACTGTGATTGCACAAACACACACACACACACACATACACTATTTTAAAGCTCTGTTGTTGGTGTGTGTGTGTCTGTGTGTGCAGGTCTTGGCGATGAGGTGGCCCTTTGCTGACAATAATTTTGGTCTGTTCCTCTGCAAGCTGGTTCCCTTTGTGCAGAAAGCTTCAGTCGGCATCACCGTCCTCAGCCTGTGTGCGCTGAGTGTGGACAGGTAACACACACACACACACACACACACACACACACGTTTTACTATCCTGACAAGCCTTCATAAGACACCTGTCAGGTGGCTAAAACTGAATAATTTGTCTAATAAGGGAAGTACTTTTTGTGTAACTATACCACCTTGCATCCAGGTACCGTGCGGTGGCATCTTGGTCACGGGTGCAGGGCACGGGTATCCCCACGGTAACAGCGGCAGAGATTGCGGTGATCTGGTTGCTGTCGGTGACGCTGGCCGTGCCGGAAGCCATCAGCTTCACCGTGGTCACCTCCACGTACAAGAACCAGAGCTTCGACGTCTGCATGATGTCACACAGGAGCTCACCCTTCCTGGAAGTGAGTCTGCACACAGAGCTAGTGTGCGTGCGTGTGTTTATGCCAACATCTGATAAATATTTGAGCCTCCTAACTGACTGCTGGCTGCTACTGTACACCCTTTTAGAGATTTCAAAAGCTCTCGTGAGACTCTGACTTGTTTTTCTCCTGTTAGGAAACATTTTAATGTGGTGTGGAGCTTTTATGTCCTTATTATACTCACAAACAGCATTCTGTCATGAAGCGTCTCTCATCTAGGCATAAATCCTCCCTGTGAGGTGACTCCAGTACTAAAGTTTAAGAGATAATGTGTAAAAACATGAAGCAGAACAGAGGGTTTAGTACTGACGCCACTTTCAGGTGACTGGTCTCCACGGAGGGAAACTAAGTGGCCACTTTGCTGCATTTCCACAAACTGTTGGTTGTTGTGTCTCTGGGTGAGGCCTCTTTAACTCAGACCGTTCAAGACAACATTTCCTGTTTATATCTCCAGGTCATGAGTGGCGCAAACAAACAGCCCGGGCACTCAAATCTGAACCTGGGTCAGCTGACCGGCCATCAGTCTTTAGAGTGACTCTGTATTATTGTTTGTATATTAAAACTGAATCTTTGACATAACAAAGTGGCTGAGCTCAAGAACAAACTACCAAAGAGAGAGCACAGTTTAGAGAGCAGAACATGTTCACACGGGTTTATTAAAGGATAATTCTGGTTTATTTTAACCCAGTTTATTTCCCATTTATGTGGCCGTGGGCTTGGGTCATGCTAACGTTGCATTCTCCCACATGGAGAAGTTTATATTCGGCCCGGTAACGCATGCTTCCTGCAGCATTTCAGAAAAAGGGATTTATAGATGGATCACTTCCAACATTTTTCAATCTGACACAGAAAGGAGCCGCCGGGAACTGAAAGCTGACTGACTCACCAGGAAATTTATCCACACACACTCGTTTGATTCATCAGCCAGCTGCTGTTTAATGTGCTCCTCCTTTTCCTGAATCTCTGAGAGACAAGAGCAAAGTTAGTGCGACCAGTAGAACCATGAATGGAGTAAACCTCATTCTCCACGTCAGATACCAAACACACCAAAATTTCCCGTCTAATTCAAGCCAAAGAGTTGCCCACAGAAGAACCGTGATGGGGGTAAAACTACCCCTCAGCAGGGGCCAGTGATGGTTTTCTGTGGGTGTCCGCTGCAGGTTTGCCCACAGAAAACCATCACTAATGCATTTGTTTCTGTGTTTTCTAGTTCTACATCAAATCAAAGGACTGGTGGTGTCTTGGTTTCTACTTCTGCATCCCTCTGGCCTGCTCGGCCGTTTTCTACAGCCTCATGACCCGCGAGATGCTCCAACACGAGAAAGAAAGTCTGAAGATCTCGCTGACCGAGCACCTCAAGCAGGTGAGCACCGACACAGGAGTAGGAGTTATTTATCTTTAACACAAAAACAAGCTTCTGATGCAAAGTCCTGTCTGCAGCGGAGAGAAGTAGCTAAAGTCGTGTTCTGCCTGGTGCTGATCTTCGCTCTGTGCTGGTTTCCTCTTCATCTGGGTCGCCTGCTGAAGAAGATATTCTATGACGAAAGCAAACAGCAGCGATGTGAACTCCTAAAGTGGGCAAAGCATCACGCACAGGAAAACAAACCTTTCATGCTTTTTTTTTTCTTTTCTTGTGGCTGTGGCTTACATGCTGTCACCTCCTGTCTTCATTTTGTAGCTTCCTGTTGGTCCTCGACAACATCGGCATCAACATGGCCACCGTCAACTCCTGCATCAATCCCATAATCCTCTTCTTCGTGTCCAAGAAGTTCAAAAGCTGCTTCAAGGTAAACACTGGACTGCTGTGCTTGAGAGTGAGAGCAAGTTTTTAATCTAAACAGCTGAAAATATGTTTAATTCTGAGCAAGCGTAGCATCACAACGAGGTCATGGGGTCAAAGGGCGTGAGACAAATATAACAGTCTTATCAGATGGCCTCAGACTGGAATTGTTTTGAGGAAAGGGTGAAAGGGGAGATGTCTAAACAGGGAAAGGTCGTGACATTTGATAAGAGACTTGTGGGAAGTGAGCAGCTACATGATGGTTTAAAGGGGCACTCCACCGAATTAGCACATAATGGTCAGATTGCTCATCGTGAGCGAACTTGGAGTGATGTTCATACTTCAGCGGATGACTTTTAAGACCAACACAGACACTTGTTTCTCGAGAAAAGCTGATAATCTTCCTCTGAAAGCAAACTGTTTTGTTTTCTCCTCGGACCGACTATTTTTTGACCGGTCAGAGACCCGAATAAGCTGCACATGTGTCTAAAAGAACAGCGCCTCATGCTGATGCTTACCCCTCTTCAGTTTTTGTAGCAAATGAGCAAATTTAAAATCACAATGTGTCCTCTGTGTTCCAAAATGATCCATATGAGCGTTTCCAAAACAAGCGCTCCTACATGTGGCTTTGTGTGTCGAGTCAGTGTGGCTGTAGCTCAGGAGGTGCAGCAGGTCACCTACTAATCGAATGGTTGCTGGTTCAGTCCCTGACTGCTCCAGTCTGCATACCAAAGTGTCCTTGGGCAAATACTGAAGTCCTTGTATGAATGAACCATGTTGTAATAAACGCTTTGAATGCTCAAGTCAGTCTATTCATTTAATGTTTAAACGTCTCCTGTGTTATCTGATGCCATTTAGTCCCCATAAACTTTTCAGAAATCTGAAAAAGTCCAAATTTCTTTGGAATTTATCGGCGAAAACCGAACGCATTATTTACACGCCCTTTCACATATGAGCACTAGAGGCCTCTTAATTTCATGTTAAAACGTAGTTATTGGCTGTAAAACATGCCTGCAATGACAACCTATGAGGTCACTGAATAAAAAATGAAAATCACATCTAAGACATCCAAATATAAAGTTTCTCAGACACTGATCAGGCCTGATCCCAGAATAAGAAGAATCTTGTTTGTTTGTTTTTTAAGTCTAGGGCAGGAGCGGATCACCTTTAAAACCAAAAAAAAGCCATTTTTGAGCACTTTGTGACCAAAAACAGTCTGTCTCTATGATGAAGGCCTGCAGAGTATAAATTAGCCTGCTATTATAACACAAATAAGTGTAAATCTTTTGCCACATGTGAGTGCTCTGCTGCTGGGTGTTTATGATTATGTGGAACTTACATTCTCAATAATTAAAATAATAGTATGATCTTGTTGCATGGATAAAATTATAGAACTAAATAAATCTGGGTCGTCTACCAACCAGAAGGTTGGCGGTTCGATCCCCGGCTTCTCCGGTCAGCGTGCACCTGTGGGGCTGTGAAAGTAGGATGTTTTCTTTTGAATTGCTCTCTTGCTGTAACAGCATTGCCTCATTAAAATGGCTGGACTGCCCCTTTAACCTTGACTCCCCGTCTGTCTGTCTGTCTCTCTCTCTGCAGTCCTGTCTGTGCTGCTGGTGTTACTCTGGCTCTCTCTCTAACAGCATGCTGCCCCTCCACCATGGGACGAGCCTGCAGTACAAACACACTGATCACTGAGAGAGCAGCGCGCTCGTCTCCACCTGCAGCTCCGAGCGCCAAAAGGAGACGTCCGGCACCCACAGCGAGAGACGCAACCATGTGTGAGACAGGCCAGAGTGTACCAGTGCTTTCATGTTTAGTCTCTACCTTTCCCAGTACATTTATTCAACTTGGTATGATATTTTATTACAGGTTAAAATATTATGTGTGGTATAGTTACACTGTGTGTGCCGGGCTGTGTGGCTGCAGTGTAGTGAAATCTTACTATTTAGGGACTGTAGAAAACTCCATAAAGAAATGTTTTTCCCTGTTTGGGTGCAGAAGACCTTGAGCTCTGATTTCAACCTCACCCAACATCTTTGGGATGAATTGGAAAGCCAAATGAGCCGGGATCTCTGCTGGGCCTCTCCTGGGTGAGCAGAGTATTACATGAATAACAACAAATTAAATAATAGTGCGTTTGTGCCCATTAGCAGAAAAAAAAATGCATGTCTTTTTCTGCTGATAAAAATTTTTTTTGTCTTTTATTTGACCATGTAAATAAGTTGTAATGTATAAAATTTTCTTGATAGACAAAGTATTAATATTTCTTGTTTTATTTGTAGCTTTATGGTAGATAAATCATTGAATACCAGAAATATTTTTTTTTCACTATAGATTTTCCCCATTCAAGAACATACCTTTATTTCTAAAGTTATTATTATTTTACAGTGGGTCCACAAAAACAAAGCGAAACAAAAAACTTTCTTATATTAAGCGGCAGCGTGAGTTACAAGCTGACAGTTTTTTCTTTAATTTTATTTCATGGATGGACTTTTTGTATGCATTATATTTATTGTTTTAATATGAAAAAAAAAAATCTGTTTGTACAAACTGAAACAATTGTGAAGTCAAAAGGTACACTAGCATCCTCTAGAGGCTGAAATTTTGCATCACATCTCACAACATCAAACTGCAGATAATAAACGCAAATGTGAGGCTGTTTCTGCTCTCGGAGCTGCAGGACTGAAGTCTCTGCTGAGGTGCTGCAGCAAAGATCAGAGACACTGAAACAGTTCAAATTTCACAGAGTCTCTAAAGTTGGACTGAAACGTTTATCTGTTTTATATCTCTTACTTAATGTGACTTGTTTATTAAACGTTATGTGTGTTTGTTAATAAAAGCATATTCTCAAAGTGCTCATAAAGCTCTGCTTTGGTTTTTATGTGTGTGAGTGCCACATGCCGCCCTCAGTTCAGAGCTGCAGTCATTTGGTTGGCAGATGTGGTTTTCAGAGGGACACACATCATAGTGTTAGTCTGTGAGGCTCTTTCTGTTTAAATTCGACTCTTTTTTTTTTCTTTCTCTCATCATGGTGACTTAAGACAAAGTTTAAACAGTTTACCTCCATTTTAATCATAATTTTTACTTTCAATACACAATTTACTTTTTGTCTTCTGAATCTAATATAAAAGTTTAGAAATTCAGAGAAAACATGACTTTACATTTTAATAATTTTAAAATCATATTACTTTTATACTGATGCAGAAAGTGATTGTTTTAAAAATTTCTAAGATTTATTGTACCCATTTATATTTTTCTCATAATTTTGTGCAGCAATTTATGCTTCATATTCAAAAACATTTTCTGATATATTTTTGATTTTTGTCTCATTTGAATTTTAAATTTGTGTTGATAAATGAGCTTCCACAGCTCAGAGAGAAAATCCGCGAAGACAATTGAATTTAAAAGTTCACGCCCTGTTTGTGCCGCTGACCACGTGACTGACGGACAGAAAGGAGCTGGGTGAGGTCCCAGCCGGTGACGTGGGCGCGTAAACACGGGAAACGGTGGCGAGGACAAACGCGGACGGCCGCAGCAGCCCGGAGCGGACGGGCGTGTGTGTGATCGATCGATACGGATCAGTCCGGTGGTCTGGCAGTGATCTGGGGGCTTCTGAGACGATCAAAGAGGATCAGTTTGCGGTGTGCTGTCGGGCGGAGGAGGGATGCGTTGCCTGGTAACAGATACAGGAGCGAGGATGAAAACAGGCCAACGGTCGCTCTGAGTGAACGTCTTCAGCTTTAACGGTCCACATCTCTCTTTCATTAACAGTTCAGTTTAAATGTTTTATGAAATCAGCAACCTGTTTTTAGCTGTTTAGCGGATAAAGCATCTGAACAATACACCGTGCGCTGACCTCATTACAGGGCTGACATTAAAGGTTTTTACGACATTTTAAAGCTGCAATACGCCTTAAAGAGGCGATAAAGCCCAGCGATCATTTTAAGACGTTTAAAGGCTAATACACTGTATTAATATGTATTAGATATAGTAGTATTAAAGGATACGGATAGAGTGTTGATTCTTAAAACCCTTGAGATAAAAATAATGTTTAAAATTATGGTGTACATACATTTAACTGTTTTTTTTTTTATATATAACATGGACCACATAGTGTATTGTTTAACATACTCTTACCCACAGATTTCAGTTTATTTGAGTTTTAGTGCTACAGATCAGTGCTAGCTTCAAGAGTCAACTCTATGCTAAAAATCACGTTTTAATTATTTAAACATAAGTCAGATTTTTTGTGTCTTTAAATTATTTGTAATTTAGCAAATTACCACCTTTTATGCAGTTCGTGGAGATTTTATGTGTATTGATATTTACAGGCTTTTATGACAGAACAAATAAATGCTGGGTAGTTAGGTCCTAAAAGTCTCCACCAGATTTCCAGTGTATTAGTTTAATGTGTTTATTGTGTAATTAATTGTGCCAACATGTTTTTTATTCACTGAAATGTTGATCTGCACCTGCCGTAAGATAAAAATAGTGTTTGTAACCAGGTTGTGCATAATTTCAAATATGTATTTTTCACATGAGACTGACTGTATGGAGGATTTTTGACAGCTATGATCCACAAATGTCTGTTTATCTGGTTTAACTCAGTGCCTGTTTGCAGAATTTTAAGTTATTATGTAAACATGGATCTGATTTTATGTCTTTTATCATTAGTAATCCAGAAAAATGTCACCGTAAATTAAATCTGTGATCTTTTTGTGCAGTTTGTTGAGATTTTTACACACAAATTTGCACAAAATTACAATTTACAGGTCAGAATATGGCGGGTTTGAATAAATGCAGGGTTCTTCAGTGAAACAATGGTTCTGCCTCAGCCTTAACAGCCTGCCTGTGGTCCGTGGTTTAGGATGTGCGTCTGTAGTCCGCGCTCAGGGTGAAGCCGCCGTCATGCCGTGTACCTGTGCAGAGTGGAGGAGGTGGATCCGCCCGCTGGTTCTGGTTCTCTACGCTCTTCTGCTGGTGGCCGTGCTGCCGCTGTGCATCTGGGAGCTGCAGAAGGACAAAGTACTGACACACTTCCACCTGCATGTGCTTACCTGTTTATGTTGTTACTGCAACACCTACAATTTTCAGCTTCACATAAAAATACTAAATAGTGACATTAAAAATTAAAAAGTGTGTAAAACTAGTCTGAAATGTAAAGATTTGCAGATGTAGTAGGCCACAGATCAGACACACTGCCTCTCAGCATTTTTACCTCTCAGAACAAACTTTCTCCACATGTTTCAATATTTATTTTAAACCTAATCAAACTGTTTCATTAACCAACTCTAACCCAGTATTTTGGGGGGCTTTAGGTGCCGACTAAGCTCTAAATTATGGTCCACAAATATTTACATTAAAGAGGGTTAATGTTATCTTATTCAATAGAAGTCTCTGCATTTCCTGCTATTTTTTTGGCTATTTGATAAACAGAAATATATTATTAGTTTGAGGAAATTCAACCTGTTTTAAAAACGGTTGAAAATATTTCTGTTGGTAATTTATCCACTAACACTAATCAGTCCACTTGTTCGCAACAACCTGCGCCAAACAACCTCCAACCTCCTCTAAAGTGTTTCTGCCAGGAAGCACTGAAGGCGGCCTTCTCCCTCTACACATACGCCTACACAACAAACCCA
Organism: Australoheros facetus; assembly: GCA_030220045.1. Taxonomy (NCBI): domain Eukaryota; kingdom Metazoa; phylum Chordata; class Actinopteri; order Cichliformes; family Cichlidae; genus Australoheros; species Australoheros facetus. Next base: position 14,730 of record JASGAU010411694.1, read on the forward strand.
GCAGTGGTCCTGGAACGACATCAACGCTGATGTTGGAGGAAGGATATCAGATCAAATTTAAAGCCTGCGATCTGTCTCTGTGTGCAGGTCGGGACTCACAGTAAAGCCTGGTTTATCGCCGGCGTCTTCGTGTTTCTGACCATCCCGATCTCGCTGTGGGGGATCCTGCAGCACATGGTGCACTACACCCAGCCCGAGCTGCAGAAGCCCATCATCAGGTAGACACAAGCACGCAAACACCGCACTCCAGTTCTGACTTAAAGCACTCATAAAGTCCCCACAAACACACTGAGGTGGGTTTGATACTGGCTTTTTTTGTTGTAGCACATCTGTGGTATTTAACATGTGGACAAATTCTGCTTTGTGCCAGAAATCAGCTCAGCTGTCAAAATTAAATAAGCTGCCAACTTTTTATGTTTCCCAGGACACTGAAGTTGAGGGACGGTAACACAAAGAGGATATTTTGTACATAAAAGGCTGCAACTGTGGATGTCTGCCACTTTAGTCAAATTTAATCAAATCTGAACTGCTGATGTCTAAAATTAGCTTCCAGCAAACAAGCACTGTGGATATTTTCCTCCATCTGTTACACTGTGAACACATAGGAAGGCTGGTGTGAACAGGAGGGATGATTACAGCGAGATAAACCTACTTCAGCCTCTGGTTTTTGCTTTAAGACAACATTTATTAACCTGCATTTCAAAATAAAAGTCTAAATCCTAATATGTCAGCTGATTCAAAAGTGTTCTAATTATTTCCAGTGATTTAAAATTTCATGCAAATGCCTCAAAATCAAATCAGTATTTCCCGTCTTTCCCTATGAATCAAACATTTGAAAACACTAAATTACATGAGTCATTTAGAGAAAATAGTCTGAAATAGTTGGATGCAAAACAGATACATGAGCTTCAGAGCGGTGCTGACCTGTTTTACTGAGGTGGGGTGAGTGGGACAGAGGACTCAGTGGATGGAGCAGGTCCTCTTAAGAATGATGCAGCTGCTTTGTTTTTTATCATCAAACAGTAACTGAAGTAAAGCCTGGCAGGACATGAAAGAAACCCCCGCCCTTAAAATGCAAATCTGAAGCCTTAATACAATTTAGATCACAGGTAAATAATATGAAAATGTAATTACTGTACATCTGTCACAAAAAAGTTAGACAGATCAAATCAGTGTTCATGCCAGATGTGTGAGTCTGTGGTGAGTGACTCACTTTTGGAGACAGCCTCAAGTGGTCACTAGAGGAACTGCAGTTTTTGCCACTTCCAGTCTAAGGTCATTTAAATGATGATAGGTGATAATAAGGTGATAATTTGCTCCATTGTTGGGGAAACTTGGTGTTTATCATAATACAAAAGACCACATGCACATAAATATGCAATCCTGCATGTTTTATGAGCCCCTCTCTTTATGTTTTGTCACCAGGATACTATGGATGGTGCCGATCTACAGTTTGGATAGTGTAAGTCATTACACACACACACACACACACACACACATAGATGTCCAGTGACCCTTCAGTATTTTCTTCTTTTACCGTCTCATAACACTTTAACTCTGTTGGGGTTAATGATGTCTGCTTGTTTGCGTCTCTTCCTCTGAATACCTCTCAGTGGCTGGCTCTGCGATACCCCACCCTGGCCATCTACGTGGACACGTGCAGGGAGTGCTATGAGGCCTACGTCATCTACAACTTCCTGGTGTTCCTGCTGAACTTCCTCAGTAACCAGTACCCCAGCCTGGTGCTCATGCTGGAGGTCCAGCAGCAGCAGCTGCACCTGCCCCCGCTGTGCTGCTGCCCGCCGTGGCCCATGGGAGAGTAAGAGGAGGGAGGTCACAGGGAGGGGCGTGGCGCGTGATGAATGGTTGGATGTTAAGTTGTTTCTCTCTGACAGGGTGCTGCTGTTCAGGTGTAAGCTGGGAGTCCTGCAGTACACTGTTGTCAGACCAGTAACCACGGTGATAGCACTGTGAGTTTCCTGCTTCTTCTTCTTTTATTATAATTTTTAAGGTAGAACAGAGTTCCAGTTTTAGCAAGCATGTAATTTTTGATTAAAAACAAATATTGTTCTTTAAAAACACACATTTATAAGTGCCCCTAAAATGTTTTCATTTGCGTATGATCAAATGAATTGTTTCATAAACATCAATATCTGAACATTTTTACCTGAACCAGGAAGCAAAGGTAAAAAATGAGGAACAGTAGATTAGTGGACAGCATTTTCTTTATTTTTACAGCGCTTTGTTAGCATGTAGACATTTTGAAATGCTTTTTCATCTGAGAACGCGATGAAAAAAAAACACTGACTGCTCTTCTCTGCAGCATCTGTCAGCTCTGTGGGGTTTATGACGAAGCCAACTTCAGCTTCAGAAACGCCTGGTCCTACCTGGTCATAATCAACAACATATCACAGCTGGTACCGACTCATCAGCATCATCACAGAGCAGCACTTTCACATCCCCGGGGCGTCTGCTTGTTCCAACACACATGTTTACATTAAAAAAGCACTTGGCAGATCTTTTTCTAACATGCTGAAGCATAAATAAACTAATTATCAATTAACTCAGCTCAATTAATTTAATTGAGCTGAGAAGTTTGGTTAAAACTCCAAAGTGACATTGTTATTCCTTTTCAAACAGCGGCATTTTGTGCGGTTCAGTGGATACAATGCTTGAAGCTGTGCTGCTGTTCTCTCTCTGCAGTTTGCCATGTACTGCCTGGTGTTGCTCTATCGAGCTCTCAGGGAGGAGCTGAAGCCCATCAGACCTGTGGGGAAGTTTCTCTGCGTTAAACTGGTCGTGTTTGTCTCCTTCTGGTAAGGATGGGAGGATGACTATAGTGACTTTTGGTTTTGAGCTGTTTCACTGTTTTCTCTTTAAACAGCAGCAGTACTGATGCACTCACTTTCTCTCCAGGCAGGCGGTTTTAATAGCACTGCTGGTGAAGGTTGGTGTGATCTCTGACAAACACACCTGGGACTGGGACAGCGTGGAGGCCGTGGCTACTGGACTTCAGGTACAGATCACACTGTAAAAGCAGTAATCAGGAAACAATCATAAAGGAGGGAAAAACACAAAGATAGGAAGTAAAACCAACAGTGACACACAAAGAAATGAACAAAATGAAGATGAAATGACTAACATAAACAAAGAGCCACAGATTAAGAAACCCAAGACACACAGAGAAAGGTAATCACTAAAAAAGATGGGGACGGAGCTCTTACAAAATAAAACATTTTAAACTTGTTCGCATCAAAAACCAAAACCATGAAAGAAAAAAGTCAGTTAAAGATTAAATCACAAGACACCAGGAAGTCAAAATTAAAAAGTGTCATCATTTATTTTGGGTCGCTGTTGTCGAGTGGTTCTCAGCTGTTTCTACTCTGTGCTTAACTGATACAGGACTTCATCATCTGCATAGAGATGTTCCTGGCTGCCATTGCTCACCACTACACATTCACCTACAAGCCCTATGTACAGGTTATCTATCTATCTATCTATCTATCTATCTATCTATCTATCTATCTATCTATCTATCTATCTATCTATCTATCTATCTATCTATCTATCTATCTATCTATCTATCTATCTATCTATCTATCTATCTATCTATCTATCTATCTATCTATCTATCTATCTATCTATCTATCTATCTATCTATCTATCTATCTATCTATCTTCCTGTTTATCTGTTTTCCATCCATCAGGAAGCAGAGGAGGGTTCGTGTTTTGACAGCTTTTTGGCCATGTGGGATTTCTCTGACATCAGAGCTGATGTCAGTGAGCAGGTCCGCCATGTGGGTGAGTGTCTGAGTCAAAAATCATCACAGAATTTGGAAATGACACTGAGATTATTTGGTGATCAGTTATTTTTCTAATTTCTATTGATAGTTAATATAGTAATTATTATTTCTGTTTTTACTTAATCATTTTAAGCTGCATTTTGTGATAATTTTACAGTTTCATGACACAGTGAGTCATGAAACTCTTGCAGGTTGAATTTTACTAAACAAGGTGCAAAAGTTCTGCATCTCCCCCTG
>JASGAU010411695.1:8207-23026 GCA_030220045.1 Australoheros facetus
ATTCTTATTTTCTCCCACCGGTTATTTTCAAGTCTCTCTCTTTTCAGTCTGCCATGTTCTTGTACAGTAGCTGACATTTACAATCACTCTGACCTGCTCAGTTTCTCAACAAAAGTTTCCTCACCGTTTTCATGTTATGTTCTTTTTCACTTCTTTCATGCGGTGTCTTTTGTCTTTTGTTTGAGCTCAGAGTTGCTCCCAAGGTCTCAGCAGCTGATGAACTGAAGCTGTTTGTTGTAGGTGGAGTTGAAATCTTTCTTTTGCTCTTGTTGAGTCTCATGGGGCTGCGTTCAGACACACCATAGTGGTCCCGGGGCATTCAGCAACACTAAAAAGAAACTGCTGCTGTGCTTTTAGTTGATTCAGCGTCACAGCTGAATGCAGCCGGGGCTGATGCTGCTGTTTGATCCAGTGGAGCTGTGTTTAGAAGCACAGTACTGTCCCGCAGTGTTACACGCTGTTGACTCAAATCCAAACTGCTTTATTTATTTATTTTCATGCAGGGAACAGAACTCTTGGAAATATGCTAAATTGTGTGCAAGTTGTCCAATCCTTGAATAACTTGGAAACTCAAACGTTGTACCTTTCTGGAGGGAAAACACTGGATTTATCCAGAGAATGGGCATTTTGCTGCACAAGTTTTAGATCTGTTTAGAGCTGTTAAATAGGCTGCTTTCCATGGGATTCAGTAAGTCGTCTTACATGAGCTTTAAATATTTGTCATACAGTTCAGACGATTGCTGCCGACGGTTTCAGTCTTCAGTCTGTTTGATGTGACACTGTATGAAAGATCAGTATCAGGCCCCCTTGTTGTTTTTCTGGTTTCTTTTATTACCTCAGCAAGTCAACAGTAGAGAGGCTGTGGGAAATGGCATGCAACAAAGGTCCCAGTGGGGACCTGAACCTAAGACGTAGGGGCTCATGATCACCACTTTAACCTTATGGTATGTTCAGACCAAACAGGAAGTAGTGGTTTCCCATGATTACATGCAAAGTCTATACAAATATGTAAAACTTATCTCTTTCTTAAGTTGTGGACAGCCAGAGTTATATGATTCAAATTCTCATTTAATTTATGTCACGATGGAACAAATAGGGAGAAAGACACTGTTAAAATTATAGAACTCATTATAGATCTTACAACTGTTCATTTCTATGCAGATGATACTTTATTGTTTACTTTTGGCTCTACTGAATACAAACTCTTAACCCACATTATAATATGCTTTTGAAAACCTCCAGACCTCTTTTCTGAAAATGTGCTCTAATTTACTATTATACTCCTATTAAACTCTAACTCCAGATGGACAGTTTTAAAAATTGTATTTCAGTTTATTTTGAAGAAGCAGTGTTTTATTATTCCCTCTCTATTTCCTTTCCCTTGTCAAACCTTGACACCTACATTAGTCATGTTCAGACTTAACTACTGAGAATTTAGTGAGATTAATATTGCCTGGAGCCTCAAGCAGAGAGGGCTTCAGAGGTCTCTTAAGTTCACTCCCCACTTGGTTCAAGTGAGATTGCGTGAGCACATTTATCAGAGACAGTCACAGCTTTTTGGAAACAAAGGCAAAAAAAAAGAAAAGTCATTATGAGTTCAATTTAATTTAAAACTTGTTCAGAACTCTTAAGTGTTTGCACTTTATGTGGATGCAGTTTTGATGTTCCAAGTCCATACCAAGGCTCATTCCTGAATATGAACCATATAGTACTGATCATTTTATTATCTACACCTGTTCAAGTGCTTGTTAATAGAAATATCTAATAATCACATGGCAACATCTCAGTGCACTTAAGCATGGTTAAGATGACCTGCTGAAGTTTAAGCCAAGCATCAGAATGGGGAAGAAATGTGGGCTGGTCTGAATATTTCAGAAACTGACAGTCTACTGGGATTTTCCCACACAAGCATCGCTAGTGTTTACAGAGAATAGTGGGAAAAAGAGAAAATATCCAGTCAGCAGCAGTTCTCCGGGGGAAAAAATGCAACTGATGCCAGAGATAAGAGGAGAATTGCCAAACTGCTTTGAGCTGATAGGAAGGCAACAGTAACTCAAATAACCACTTGTTAGAACCAACGTGTGCAGAAGAGCATCTCTGAGCACATGTTGAACCTAGAAACAGGTGAGCTACAGCAGCAGAAGACCACACCTGGTTCCAGTCATCTCAGTTAAGATCAGGAAACTGAGGCTACAATTCACATGGTCTCCCCAAAACTGGACCAAAAAAAAAAAAAGACAGGAAAAATTCTTGCCTGGTCTGATGTGTCTCGATTTCTGCTTCAACATTCAGAATTTGGCATTAACAGCATGAAAGCATGGATCCAACCTGCCTTGTATCAATGGTTCTGGGGTGGTGGTGGTGGTGATGTAATGGTGTGGGACATGTTTTCATGACACAGATTAGATCCATTAACACCAGCTGAGCATCATTTAAACACCACAGCCCATCTGAGTATTGTTGCTGACCATGTCCATCCCTTTATGACCACAGCGTACCCATCTTCTGATGGCTGCTTCCAGCATGCATCATGTCACAAATCTGAAAACATCTCAAAAAAATCAAGTCAACTAAATCTGCAAATCTGCAGCAACCGAGTGATGCTATCATGTAAATATGGACCTTTGCAGAGTTAACTCCTTATAGCTTAATGTCTGACTGTTAGTCTACCAACAGAAGACAAATTTCTCTTTTCTGCCACAAGCTTTCCCACTGTTCCCTTGGTTACCGTAGTTATGCATTCCACCGCTGTGCTGGTGATGACACCTGCAGAGCACCTTAGCCCCTGGTCTCATGAAATCTATTTCAGACATTGAGGGCTTTTTACTGAATTGTGTGGGACTTGTCCAAACATTGAAAAATACCTAAAAAGGGTACCCACTGTAGTCCCATGTGATGCCTAAGCTCATGACCAAGCGTCAGTATATGCTGACTTGAACATGAGGATGTTTTTGCATTGACTCCAGATCACATAATTGGTTTTAAAAGTTCCTCAAAACAAGTGGGAAAGGCTTGTGTCTGCCAAAGTACACCTTACACTTTGAAATCATCTTCTTCTAAATGACTCTGCTGATTGATATTCCCTATAATACTAACTAATAATACAAACTAGCCACTCATAAACTGCCTGGCACCCAAACAGCTGTCACATCAGTGTGAGAAGCAGTCATCTGTGTCTTTAAGAAAATTAAATTGGAGAGGAAGTTTTTCATTTGCATAATAAAAAAAGTAAATCTTTATTTTCAGACCTTTTTTGTTAACCTTAAGGTGACATTTTGAAGATCACGGTTTATTTTTGTCAAACACATTCTTCTCTTCCTCCAGCGCTCTTCTTAGAGACATTTTAAATTTGGGCCTTTTTATTTTCCCACCATCAAACACTCAGGGAAATAAATGCCTTTTAAAGAACTGAAGTGACAGGCGATGAGAAACCAGAGGATGGCGTTGGCTAACGTTAAGGTCGAGGCAATGATACTGAAAATAAATCAAACAGTATCTCAGTCAGGATTTAACAGCTCATTTCTGTGGCTGCAGAAAAGGCACCTCGTCAGCTGACAGGTAAACAAAGATGTGATTGGCGAACCAGTGTCTGTTTGATTTAATGAGCTTTAATGCTAAACAGGACAGTAATAAATTATTCATGAGTCCACACAGCCACAGTTATAAGAAAGTATTTATATACTGCTTTACCCTTCTGAGTTAGATAAATATGACTAAAGAAATGTTCCAGAAGAAGTGATTCTTTTTCTCCTCCTTCTTCTTTTGGCTGCTCTTTTCAGGGATCACCTCAGCAGATCATCTGCCTCCATCTCACCCTATGCCAGCATCCTCCTCTATCGCACCAACCCTACATATGTCCTCCTTCACTTCATCCATGAACCTCTTCTGAGCTCTTCCCCTTTTCCTCCTTCCTGGCAGCTCCATCTTCATCATCCACTCTCCCTCCTCTGCACATGTCCAGACCATCTCAGCCTTGTTTCTCAAACTTTGTCTCCAAACTGCTCAACCTGAGCTGTCCCTCTAATGGACTCATTTCTAATCTTGTCTATCCTGGTCACTCACAATGAAAATCTTAACATCTTCAGCTCTGCCACCTCCAGCTTGGCCTCCTGTCCTGGCAGAGGAAGCAATAATGAGATATAAAAAGCAACAGGAGGCACAAATCTAGAAAAAAAAAAAAAGAGACCCAACCCTCTGCTAAACCAGACACCACTGGGAATATACATGTGATTCATTCAGGCTATGACAAGGTCAAAATCTCCTTGTACTACGTAACAGAGATGTTCAAAAGTAGCCATATCATCTATTGTTTTGTGAAGTCCCATTTTAAAGGCTTGGCTTTAATATAATGTTCATTGTAATGTATGTATTCTTTGAGGGCAGAAGTGCCATAAGAGGGCAGAGTGCCAAGTTATTAGCTACTGCTAGCAAACTTGGTTAGCAAGCATAGCTGGAGTTAAGTAACAACATATAAAAAAGGCTGAGTTAGCATTATAATTCATCAGATAAATGCATTAAACACAGTATAATATGCTGCAACACCACAAACATAGTTCTGAGTTCCAGTTTAGTGACTTAAATTAGCAGAGGTGAAGCAGCAGACAGCTAGCCGACTGTGTCACTGGACTGTTTTTCACCCTTAGAGAGAGGGTGAAGAACTCAGTCATATGGGAGAGTAGAGACATTGCTCTGCCACATCACGAGTAACCACTAGAGGTAGTCTGGGTATCTGACTAGGGTGCCTCCTGGGTGTTTTCCAGGCGAGGTGTTTTGAGCACGTCCAACTGGGAGGAGACCTAGAAGCGTATAAAGGAGAGATTATGTCTCTCATCAGGTTTGGGACCATTTCCGTGTCCTGCCATGATACAGAGGCTTCCCCGGCAGCCCGGACCCAGATAAGTGGTAGAAAAGGGACGTACAGGCAGTGTCAGATTTGGTACTATAACGTAAAATACTAAAACATGCAGATGACAACACTCTGTCACAACATCAGGAACTCCTTCCAGTGTTGATGCTGTATTAAACTGGGGTGATTATATCCAGACGTATCCATAATCATCTGAATATGAATGATCACATTGTTCTTTGTGGTTCCCCTCAGAGTTTCTGGCTCTGCTCGCTCTGGGTGTAAAGGGAAATGATAAGTGCCCATTTGTAAATCCTCCTTAAGGCAGCTTGTGTTCCAACACAGAGCAGTCATGTAGTCATGAATAATTTGGTGCTTGTCACTGAGTTTTATGGTAATTTTATGGTGCGGGTTGTGTTAAGTGCTGTTTTGTGTTAATTTTGTGGCACGCTCAAATTGCCCTTTGCATCTGGAAGTTGTGAAGTGACCTAGAAGCTACTTTGGGTCGTTTTGTTACGAGACACTGCACGTCTGCCATTTTTATTCCCCGCAGCCCATATCTGACGAGCCATTACCAGGTTGATATTGTAGCTTCTGTGTTTTTGATCATAAATGTTTTGATTTTATTGGAGACGCTCGGAACGGCGGCTCTAAACGGGGTCAACGTGTTCTTTAATGGGGGAGGATGAGCAGAGAGGTGAAAAGCTGTCTGAAGAGTTTCTAAAGTTTCCCTCTCTGAATGTATCACTGCAGTCACGCTGCGTCTCTCGCTACCTCCAGTGTGAATGCATGTGTTTCACTTGCTTCTGCCTTTGATGAATAAACCATAAACTCTGAGGACACACACACTTGCATCAATATTAATAAACACATTCTGCTGTCCGGGCTGCAGACTGTCTGTCAGTGTGTGTGTGTTTGTGTGTTTGTGTGTGTGTGTGTGTGTGTGTGTGTGTGTGCGCGCGCGCATGATATTTAGCATCCCTTCTGTCAATCACGTTGATATAAATATCAGATAAATTATTTGCTTGCTAGGCAGTGTTATTGATCCACTGTTGCCCGCGGCGACAAATGGCTATTATAGGAATGGTAAATGGTTCTTTCTCAGGCTGATTGTGTTACAATGACCCCTACTTTATAGTATTCACACACCCTCTGCTTCAAAGGGGGAATTGATTGGAGTATGTAAAGCTGATTGTTTGCCATTTCTAATTTAAATCCATTCTATTTAAAATATGAATCAATTTAATCAAAATGAGTCTAATTATAAACTCAAGGCTTTTAATGGTACTGAAGAGAAACACTCATTTTTAGTACTCTTATTAGTACTTACACATGCTAACTGTGAAGATTAAAATGAGACATCTAATAGGAAGCATCAGAAAGCTACATTTGTTCCTACTGAGCTTTAAGATTCAGGAGTTCTCACCTCTCAGAGCACTGCCTGCATGGCTTTGGTTTTTTTGGGCAGACATTAACCTCAAAGTAGTAATAATGCATCCATGACATCATAAATAATCAATCATTGTTTTTTGGGGGGGGTTATTGTTACAGTCTCTCTTGCCTCCACGAGCACATATAACATTTTCAGGTGTTTTGTAGATATTGTGCTAATTATAAATTTTTTGACCACAATAATCATGAAATGAAAATTTGATACCTCAAACCAACATTTGAGAGACAAGAAAAAAATAAATGACATGAACCCGAAATGATCAACAAGGTGCAATCATAAAGTTGCACTCATGAAACTCAAAAACCATCCCTACATAAGTAAGTTCGCCCGGCAGGCCGGATCCTTTGGCATCCTTTGACCACTTCCAGTGCTCCAGATCTTTTTGGATCATTTCCTGGAAGCCCCTTGTGCATCTGCAATTTTAACATGGACTTCAAATGTGTGCGGAGAGCAAACATCAACTTCTGACACTGACTTTAATGCTGGGATCATCACTGGTTGTGAGAGCTGAGTCTGCAGCTGCAGCCCAGCAGTACAAATTCCAGCTGCACCACAAGTGGTCCAGAGGTGCACCAGGAGACAGTCTTGAGGTGGAGATCAAGTTTATATCAGGGATGGGTGTGGTGTTGTTTCATGTCAATATTGACCAAAATCTGAGGAATGTTTCCAGCACCTTAATGAGTTTGTGCCATGAAGACTTTATGCAGCTCTGGAGCCAAAATGGAGGTCCAACCTGGTATTATCAAAGTGTAGCTAACTGAGTAGCCAGTATAGTTTAGTTACAAAAGTCGCAAGTACCACCACATAAATTTACTGTGAAGCTTTAATGTCTCTTCGGTCCCAAATAGAGTACAATGGATTCCTACTGACTACCTAAGCATCCCGATACCTCAGTTTTAACCAAATGTGGTCATTTCATGAAATCAGTATGGCTTCCAGTATCACCTGAGGCGGAGACAATGTATCCAATAGATACATAATCCAAAAGTAATATTAGTCACCCAGTAAATCATGAACTAGAGTCAAGCTGCTGCTCCTTTGCAATGAAAGGAGCCACCTGAGGTGGTTCAGGCATCTAAACAGGATGCCTCCTGGGCACCTCCCTTTGAAGTTTTCTAGGCCCCCCGAATAGAAACCAGACTCTAGGGTAGAGCATTACGTGCTCTACCCTAGAGTCTCGTTTGCTGGAGAGATTATTTAGCTTGTGTGGCCTGGGAGCACCCCTGGATCCCCCAGGAGGGACTGGAAAATGTTGTTTGGGGGAAAAAAGGAAATCTGGAATACTAGCTGAATCTGCTGTCACTGTGACCTCACTTTGAAGATGGATGGATGGATGGATGGCTTTGTTGGTAGCGTTTTTAAAAGAATCTGAATTCTTTTGCACTGAATGACTCCCACATTTCGTCTGTCTTGCTGCTACTCAGAAACCGTTTAACTCCTAAATGTCAACCGTTCAGGAAGAAAAACAGCCTGGTTTAATCCCAGCAGTGATGCCATTTTGTGGTAATGTAATTGTTTTCTAAAAGCTCGATAAGCTGCAGAACTCACTCAAGCAGTGAAGGGACATTTATGTATTGTTCAAATGATGTGAAAATGTAAAAATCACCAAACTAACCAGCCAGTTTTCACATTTAACCTCTGTTCCTCTGAAAGAGACGATAACCTTCAGCTGCTTCCACTTGACTGATGCTCGCTGACTGCTGCAGCTATTACAGTCCCTCTGTAACACACTGAGCGTCACTGCCTCCATTTCCAGCTGACTGATGCTCAAAGATCATCGCTGACCATCGCTCTCTTTGCTCTCTGTAATGCTTCTCTATCTGATAACTGAGGCAATAAAACCCAATCCAATTCCACTGACCATCACTGACATCACTCTCTCTCCCTCTGTCTGTAGTTTACAATGGCAGGTTCCACTGACAGTCGCTGCAGGAAACGCATCCGCTGTTTGTTCAGAGTCTCTCATCTGGATCAACAACAAGACAGGTATAGTAGTGTGGGTGTAATAGTGCTGCGTGCTGCTCTGACGCATCATTCATCGAACGCCTCTATAAAAGTTTACTCTGCAATCATGACTTAATTATTGTGTTACCTTGAAATAATGAGCCGTTGTCTTGGGATTGTTTTGTTATGCTAAAAGACTAATCTATTTCCTGATCACAAATTACTTATCTCATTATCTGCAGACATGTGATTTGTAGTTAATGGGCTGAACAAATCACAGCTCACGGATACAGTAGATTGTTTTGAGGCTTCTCTTTTTCAAGGTTAGAGGTCTTCCAGTGCTGAGAGTAAACATTGTTTCTGTTTTTCATTTTTAATAATAAACCTCCCCCAGTGTGTCTTCATGTAAATATGACTCATTCCTAATGGGTTTTTTTTTTCTTTTTTAAAATAAAAACATTCATAAATAAAACCCCCTCTTTATTTGATGATGAATAAAATGCTCTGTGGTTCAGCTTTCAGAGAAATAAAAGGTCATAGCAGTTCATTTTTTAAAGAATAGAGAGCTCCACAAAGTACAGCTGCATTTTATTTGATATTAAGAGGGTAAAATTACTTTTTACAGAGAACAGAAGTTTTATGTGTTGAGGGGGCACTTTGTCTTTATTAGATTTTGGAGGAAAGTGTGGGACTTGAAAAATAAACCTTTCAGAATAAAGCTTGTTCCTCTTTTGTCTTGGCTGCTGTTTTATGAAATAAAATTCTTCGTTTTTTGGAAAATGAAGCTTCAGATTTTGTAACGTTAATTCAGTCTGAAGCCCTGTACCAAGGAGGGCAGCTGCACGACCCCCCACAGAGAACAGAGCAGGCATCAGTGACAGTAGATACAACATTTATTAAGCATGAACAGAGGAGCTGGGCTTGGGGTGAGCTGCAGAGTGGCAGCTTTAGACAGGCTGAAACAGTCGATAAAGTTTTCTGATTGGATGAGTAGAAGGGTTCAGCCATCGGCTGATGTGTGCCGGCATTTAGATTAGCTCGTGATTAAGGTTTGACTTTCAGGCCCGTCTGAATTAATGCTATCCTCAGTTTCTGAGTGTTGTTAGAGATGGTAACTCTGTTTTGTGGAGAATAAAGTTTGCTGTCCTTCAGTCTCTTTAGAATGGATGTAATTCTGGCTCTGTTTCTGCCTTTTCTTGTCTTTGTTAAGAAAATCTCACCCTCGTTGTTTCACTTAACAGCTGACAGCAACTCCAGTTTTGCAGTTTCACCTATTTGCAGTGTGCATTGAGAACAAGGGGAGTCTTAAAAGTTCATGACTAGGACACAGTTTGTTTCCTATCAGAGGGAACAAGTTGAAGAAGTGGGCCAGACTGAGGTTAGCTGCTGTTTTCCCTGTTTTCCTCACACATCCTACAAGCTGTTCTACTAAAGCTTACAGCCTGATTTTAGCATCTCTGAGGATGTTCTTGTTGTTCTGAGACGCTCTCATCCTCACTTCCCTGAAAGGTCGTGCAGATCAAGCAGGCTATTCTTAGCTCTTTATAGATTGTGCTTTTTTTTTCTGCTTTTATTTTGTGTATTCCAAGTAAATCTAAATATGCAAATGAGGAGTCCTTTATCTAAATAGTCCTAGTTTGTACTCTTTTCTAAAACAGAACAAATCAGAACATGTGATTAAAGCAGATTCAGAATTCTTGTTTCATTTTGTTGGCACATTAGGGACAGAGGTTTTTACAGAGAGGATTTCACCACTCAGAAAATCCTGTTAACGACCTTAAAAGAAAAAGATTTTCAGACTGTGATGATATATAAACAATCTCCTGTGAAGCACCATCAGAATCCTGACGGGGAAAAAGCTGGAAGTGGAGATTTCTGACTAAGAAAAGTATGACAAAAAGAAAAACATGTGCATCATAAATCTAAATAAAAGTGAGTGTATTATGTAAGTGTCAGTGTGTGGCAGATGGGGTTGGACCCAAATACAGGACGTGTGGGGGGACTGAACTCAAAAACAGCTTTAATGCAGATTCTTTGTTCCAAACATGAAGAAACACAAAATCCCAGAACCGAGGTAGGCAAAAATCCACAATACAAAAAACCTCGGTGAATAAAAAGGGAAACTCAGGAGGAATACACACACAGCTGGTGGGGGGCAACACAACAAAAGGGAAAACGCTGAAAATATACACACGAGATAACAAAGACAAGAGGAAACAGCTGGGAATCGAATACAGGAAGCAAAAGTGAACAGAATAAACACGGAACAAGGGATCGCCAAAATAAAACAGGAAAGACCAAATGTGTAACAAACGTGAACTTAAACACAACACAGGGAAGCAGCTACACAGAAGGAATACAAACACACAGACACTCAGAGAAGACACAAGGACACATGAGGCCAGAAAGGAAAACTAAACTCCACATAATAACAAGAAGAAATATAATACAGAAAGAAATACAGCGGTGACAAATGAAACCATAAACACTCGAAGAACAAAGAAATCTAACACCAAAACTCAGAAGTCCAAAAACCGCAAAATGCTGGGTCAACCCCCCAGGATCATGAGCCCCACTGTGACTGTGGGATGGATGGATGGACATTTTCATTAATATCACAACAACTTTTACAGTTGATCACTTATAACAAGTTTTCCAAATCTGTAAATTTAAATATGAATATGAGGCTATGCCTTCTTGTGAAACACATTGACCAAACTCTCAAACTTGAGCAATTCATTAAAAAAAAAAAAAAAAGTTGGCATGATGTGTTCATTGGGTGGAAACTGCACTACAGGAGTACCTGAGCCTTGGAATCCTTTTGAGGAGCCTGATAGGATATTGTGTTGCCATCTGTGTACCTGAGCCCTTTCTCTTCATGTGCTGTGATGCTTTAAGTGACTGATGGAGGTTTTTTTGTTGTTTTGTCTCAGAAACCCACAGGATTGGTCAGATGGATGACAACACATGGTTGGTAGGCAACATCAATCAGACCGGCTACTTCCGTGTGAACTACGACCTGCAGAACTGGAAACTGCTGATTCAGCAGCTCCACACCAACCCCCAGGTAAACTTACCTGTATTCAGTCATCTTTCCTTCAATCAGCGTGTCTGATTCTTTCTCTGCTTTTCTCCTTTCTGTTTTTCAATCCCTCTTTGTTTGTTTCTCGCTTGCAGATCATCTCTGTTGGAAACAGGGCAGGACTTATCGATGATGCTTTTAACCTGGCCAGGTGAGATGAGAATTCACTGTAATGCAACACTATATTATAAGACAGAAGTAAAAGAGTTTCCCTTCTCTCTCTCTCTCTGGCTCATCTGTCACTCTGATGTAAGACATAAAATCACGTGGACACAGAGAGGATACAGACTGATCTGAGGAGAGAGCCTTTTCTTGCATAGGGCTGATAGTTTACCTGCTTCTGTCAAACAGATGTTTGTACAGATATGTACAGATGTTTTTCAGAGTCGAGTAGGTGTTTTGTTTTCCTGCTGGGTTTGGAGTTCGATCTCATCGGCCGTGTATACAGAGGTTTATTGTGTGCAATGTGAGTTCAGTTGAGGCCAGTGACTCTTTGTACACAAGGCTTTGGGACTGAGCTTTACCAGCGCACACAGACACCCACAAGCACAACGATAAGTGCAGCTCTGCGGCTCCGGGATTAGCACCACCGCCTTGTACTTGAAGGTTTTTACTCAATCCTGTATCCTGTGTGATGCTTGCATGTTCTCCCTTACATTTTTATCCTCAGTGCCTATAAATAAGCATGTTTAGGGTGAGCCTCCACAGCTTTCCAGTAAACTTTGGTTGCATTAAAACTGTATCAAACATTCTTGAGTCTGAGAGAGAGGCTCGGTTTCATCATTTTGTGGCAGTTGGTGAAAACCAGCTTCCTCCAGTTGTTCCTGCAGGACATCCAGGACTGTGAAGCTTTCCGAGAAGGTCAGAATTTACACGTTTAGGTGCCAGAAATTATTTTTGTTATTTTTGTGAAACATTGGATCATTTTAGGTCTGTGATTTGTGAATAATTTCTTAAATGAACCATCTGAGCAGGTGACAGATTCAGTATAAAATCTAACAATCTTGAATATGTTTTTTTTCTTTGTTTGTTGTTTTGGAAGTCATGCATAGCTCTCTCTGAGCTGCTGGTGTGTCCCTGCTGCTACAGCACGGCTGTGAATGGGTCAAAGTAGGGGCTGAATTTGCCAGAGCAGTTAATAAATAGTTGTCTCAGACGCACCTGAGTCCGTCCACATTCCTGCATTCAAAGAAGCCACGCACGAACGGCGTGCAGAGAATTTCAAAACCAAGCCGAGCCAGACGGGAACTATGTGATGAATGAGCGATCAGCAGCCGCGGAGAAGGCGGGAGGAGGGGGGGCTGTGGAGTGAGTCGTTTCTCATGGTGATGTTTTCAGCCCGAAGCTTTTTGAGCACTGTAACCAAAATCTACTCTGACACCAGGCCTATAACTCAATCTACCCGGTCTCTCTTTCTTCTTTCTGTATCTTTCCCTCCCTCTCTCAGCCATCTGTCCTCTGTCATGTTGAATGAGCAACATCCAGAGACGACTGCGCTGTCATCCTTTGCTCAGGAGTGTGTGTGTGTGTGTGTGTGTGTGTGTGTGTGTGTGTGTGTGTGTGTGTGTTGAGTAAGGAGCTCAGCATGAGGTTTCCATCTGTACAGAAAAAGAAACTACACATCCATTAATATGCACACTGACAGCAGCACACTCTTCCTTCACCCTGGATCTGCTAACATCACCACACAACATGAGAAGACAAGGATTACTTTGTTTTTTCACACAATGAGTTTCTTGTTGCCGTTTTGTAGTCCTCCTACGTGAAGTCTTTCTGGAAACATCTATTTTTAAGGAAACACTTTGGCACTTTGTTGGGAACATTTTCCTGAGATACCATTAATCCTTAAAGAAGCCTTCTTCTTCTGCTATACGTGAAACGTGAAATATAGTTCTCACATGTTCTTCTGATGCTCTGAGTCATTTTCCAGACTCTCTTTCTGAGCTCAACATCTGCTTCACGGATTTTCTCACTTCTGTATTTCAGTGGTAAAGACGCCTGCAGACACTCCGAGCATTAGAGGAACCTTTAGAAACTTGTTCGGGTTAAAATGGGCTAAAGAAGCACTTACTGATATTGAATTTTCCTTATGAATGGGCATAAAGCACTCAATTAGCATAAAAAACGTGTTGTGTATTCTCGCTTGTTTTATTTCACTCTTGTAATGTGCAACCGAGTAAAATACATTATATTTTTCAGGGCTGTGCGTGAATGTTTAAAATATTCTTTGACTAAAAAACCATCAACTGTATCTCAGTGATGATCCTGGGATCTGCAGTAGTTTAGAAACGGTGCCAAGAGACCTTCCCGATCCAATCTACAATTCTCCTCCTTAAAGTTCCTCGGACTTTCCCATTGGTCTGATTATTGGTCAATCCAATGAGTGCCGTCAAACAAATCATTTTTACACTGGCAAAGAGAAACTATCAGCTGAAGTCAATCATGATCACTAACAAGAATAGGCCTTCTGCACGCTTATTAAAAGATTTAAATGAGTGTATGTACATATTTGAGCTGATATTCATGCCCTGATGATTGGATGTAAACTTCTGACCACAGCTGTATGGATGGTTCTTTGGCACATGAACAGGATCACAGGTTTTGAAACTCAGAGGGGGAAATATATTCAAACAAACATTAGAAATTACTTACATCTGTTATACTCCTCACACCTGCAGTGGTGCACAGACTGACCTGTCGACTATACATCTGGGTGCAAGGCTTATTCAGGAAGGGCCCTGCATGAGATTGCTGTGTTTCTACATTTGATCCACTCTGTCTTCTCAGGGACTTTCCATTCAATCCCTGCATATAAACTAAGAAAACTGATTATTACTTGTCATCTAAGGGAAATGCAGAATCATCGTCTTTAATCTGATAACATGGACGGTGTACTTATTTATTTGCTGGCTCTGTCCTGCTTGTAGTTTATATCCAGTGATGGTGAGCTGAGGTAGAAGAAGGCTGAATATGTGGGCACAGTTTATAGCACCTCTTCCACAGTTTATGATTCTAAGCACAGGGATTTTTTGCCACCACATCGTGCCATCAGCTGATTATTTCGGGGAGTGCAGTGCTCATACTGATCGAAATGAGGGCCAAAATTATTAAACTGTGATAAACTCGTCAGGTCACAAACAAATCAGCTGCCAGGCCATCTAATGATCACTTCTTAGTCACAAAAAACCACTGAGATCAGTTTTATCGCACTGAAGGCAGCGAAACTGCTAGTGCTGCTCATTTAGGAGACTGAGAAATGCATCTTATTTATAAAGATGTTATTTCAGCCTTTTTCTGAGAGCTGCTCATTGAATTGATTCTTTAATCTCAGAATTAATTTCAGTTGTGCTGATTCTTCTTCTGCTCACACTTAAATTGACTGAAGCCTGAGCAATCCACACGGCACTAAATACCAATTGGAGGCAGCAGGACTGTATGAAGTTGTGTGTGTGTGTGTGTGTGTGTGTGTGTGTGTGTGTGTGTGTGTGTGTGTG
>JASGAU010411696.1:0-16825 GCA_030220045.1 Australoheros facetus
TCTCTGGCTGCATGACCGCAGATGCTCGTCTCTGGATGAGTGATCTGGAACCATCATTTCGTTGTGTGCCTTGTGCGGACAATGACAATGAGTTACATCTATCTATCATCCCTTTTGCTTGACCTCCTGCATCTTTGTATTATCATAGTAAAGCTAGGTGTTGATGTGGAAATTGATCAATATTTAATGATGTAAAAAAGTGTTACTAATACTATACATCATCAGTTTTATATGTATAGCTAGGCCTGACTAACAGGAGAGGCTGAGGATTGTAGTGTAACTTCTCAGTGTTTATTTCATTTGTTTATATATTGTCTAAACAACTAGAACTGCAGTCTGTCTCCAATAAAAGCATATTAATATTCAACTTTGCCTGAATTAATTACTTTCTTACCTTGTAACACAACAAAAGCAGCAAACAAGCTTGGTATTCTCACCATAACTGGCAGGAAGGACATGCCGTCCATTTGGGTCTTGTTGACATTGTAGCCGGCGATGTCCAGGATGGTCGGACCGAGGTCAACGTTCGCTACCAACATCTGGAGAAACAAAAAGCATTCAGTTCAACAAATAGTGCACAGCAGAGTGGATACAGCCTCTCTACAGGCTTTCACGCACAAGAAAAGGACAAACAGACAAAGAAAATGTTCTTCTTTGTGGATGACACTGTGTTCTTTGTTTAAATACTAGATTCGATTATCAGTTACATAAATATTATTACAAATGAACGTTTTCCTGACAGTAAATGAGTGAACCATGTTTTTCTTAATGTTTATTGATTCAACAGAACAGTTTCCTCCACTGTATTCTAATTTGGTAAATTTACAGTTCTATTACCTATTCAGCCCTATTCATACAGAACTCATACTGTCTGGAGACATCTAGTAATTTGTAGCAGTGGTGGACAGTGGTCATTTCTGAGCAAAACATCTGCAAGTAACTGCAAACGCTCTTAAGCTTTCTGGGCTGTGGGTGGATTGACTGAGTTTCTTATTTCAGCTTACAGCCTGATTTCTAAACTAAACTGGGAAGCTGTGTAAAATGCAAATAAAAACAGAACGCAGTGATTTGTGAGGGATTTAAAAAACCTAATTAATTGTAAACCACACAAAGAAAATATAAAATAAAAGAAACGTAAGAATTGGATTGGATTTTGGAAGAATATAGCCTCATTTTGAATTTGATGGCAGCAACACATTTCCAAAAAAAGCTGAGCTGAAGTTATATTGGAATCATGGAGAATATATTCTCAACAGTGACTGTACCAATAGAGGATCAGTAAATACTGACAAATACCAAGTACTGATTAGAGAGAAAAGGCATTTTGTGTGTGTGTGTGTGTGTGTGTGTGTGTGTACCTTGCTGGTCTGGTTGGGTTTGATATTTGGTCCTCTGACCATGAGAGGAACTCTGATGTCAAACTCATACAGCTGCCTTTTATCCACTGGGAGAGAGAACTGACCTGAAACAGGAGGAGACATCATACTCATCAAGGCTGCAGAGTCCTTCCACTTTTTTATTCTGTGTCCAAAAACAAGCCTCATACACTTCTTATCATCTGGCAGGTGAACTTTGGCCACACAGTAAAGAAAAACACTTTGAACAGTATTGATAATTTTATACTCCTTTAATTTCTTCTCTGTTAAGCCTTTCCCAAAACGTGTGGTGGTATAAAATGGTGTGAAATAATAAGTAGTGAGTTAACCTAACCTTCCCCACTGACAACCAAGTGGATGTTTAAAAAAACTGCAGATGTGGAAAGGCTCTAGACGTAAAAATGAAAAGCACTCACACAAACATACCTGTGTGATATCCATTATCAGAAGTAAAGAAGATGTAGGTATTCTCCAGTTCACCTCTGACCTCCAACCTCTTCACTATTTTCTCCACCAGGTCGTCCACTGACAGCAACGTTTGCCACCTGCAGGCAAAGATAAGCAGGGAATGAGGAGAAAATGTTATTGTATAGACCACATTTACATGTAAAACACAGTTCCCCACACACGGACTGAGGTGGGCCGCCCAGATATAATAACAGCCTCATTTTTAATTTCTGTCTGTCATCCACATTCAGTTCATTTGTGGACAATCCCCTCTCTCCAATTCTGAAAGCCCCAGTTCCTCCTGTCTCATGCTTTCCCTCGTGCCGGACGTCCTCCAAATCCACCATCTCCGACTGCAGCAAGCGTCAGCTTATCGTTCTGAACTTCTCTTTCCTTTCTGTTTTTAACGGTTATCTTTAATTCTGTTTAGTTTCAGGGAGTTTCCTGAATTTATTTGCTCAGTTTTTATTTCTTAAGCAAGTAGACTGTGTTTACGTGGCACCCTTCCAGAAAAAAGTCACAAAGTGCTTCACAGCAATATAAAATAATGAAAAGGCATACATACAACAATTAAAGCAAATGAAAAGAAATAGAAATAAATCAAAGCAAGCTGCTTCTTACAGATTTGAGCAGGGCCCACAGAACCTGAGTCCAATGGGATCCTGGGATGATTTCCTCACGCAAAGGAATAATGGAACAACAGTCCATTTAAGACGGGCGATGTTCCAGAACGTCAGCGATGCAGCGGCTCGTTTGGCCGATGCTCCATCACGACTCACAGGTCAGTGTAATGTGTGAAGCACAGAAAGAAAGCTTTCTTGTCATTGGTCGGCTACAGCACAAACTAAAGAGAGCGTAAATCCACCGAGAAGCGAAGGAAGCTCGCAAACAGTCACATCCAGGACAAATTCATGTCATCCACAGGATGACGGATGCAGTGATGAATCGGCTGATTATAATTTGTGTCAGAAAGCACTGGACAAATAAAATATATACAGAGAAGTATAAAGGGTATTTTTTAATAATAACTCTTAAGAAAGCTGGTGGCCATGAAAAGAGCTGTACATATGCATGCACACTGCTGCAAATATAATGTGAATCTGTGGGAAACCATGTAAAGACATTAATGTGAAAAGAGGAGGAAACAAGGACGATGAGGAAGATGAGAGAAAGCAGGGCATGTGCTGAGGAGCTGAGGAGGATATTTCAAAAAAGGAAAAAAGGAAGTGGAGCAAAGAAAGAGGAAGGTGAGGAGGTGAAGAGACTGACCGTTTCCTGAAGGCATCATCCAGAAACTGAATGGAGGAGTTGGACATGGGGGTTTTAGCCTGTCTGATTAACCAGTGTTTGTCCTGAGGAGAGAAACGAAAGTCATAATGACAAAAGATCCTTTTCAGGGTAGAGACTGAACAAACCCAACAGAATGCATCGACCTAACGGCTTCCTCTCTTTTAGTTTTGAAATCAGTGGAATTCAGCACTGAAGTCTCGTCTGTTTAGTTGAAATTTCAACAAAGAGTTTAAAATTTTTTTGAAAGTTCTACCTTCCCGTGGATGTTGAAGTTGGGATCTCGGGGAGCCTTGGTGTTCTTGAAGCTGTTCTGGTACTGAGGAGCTGCCGTCCAGGGGGAGTGGGGGGCCGGCGTGGACACCATCATGAAGAATGGCTGGTAGCTGGTTTTATACTGGAGGAAGTCTAGAGACATGTTGGCCTGAGAAAGAGGAGAGCGAGTGATCAAAAACTGAGCTTATTACCAACAACAGCTTTGATTACTGATCATTGCCAAATGCAATGTTTACATAATTGCACATCTGTTTTGGACTATTGATCAGACAATGGTGCATGGAGGAGAAGAAATAAGAAGCACTTTTAATTTTAAGCTCCAGTTACCATACATTATCTACAACTTCACAAAGACGAAGTGTGTAGCATTACACCGCTCCTAATTATACTCATAAAGAAGTCTAATCCAAAAATAAAGATTAATTTAAAGCCAAAAGCTGGTGGCATCAAAACAAAAAGAAAAAAGAAGAAAACATGACTCATAAATTATGGTTTCTCAATAGTTTTCAGTTGGCAAACCTCAGATTTTAGAGAAACATACAGCAGTGAGGACATCAGTGAGCTCTGCGACAGGTTTGCAGGTTCACTGAGATTTTTTTCCATATTAGGTTTTATGTTTGACACGTTCTTTGCTGACTTTAAGGAGTAAAAACATCCCAGTAACTGTTAAACTCGTCCAAAAGTGGAACACTGTGTGCCAGTGTAAACACACCTGAGTGGTTAGATGCTCTCACACTCTTAATTTATTAAACACGCCTGATTTCTGTCTTTTCTATTTTTTCCTAAAAAAAATTAGGTGTGAAGCTTGACTGGCTATGAAGCAACAAGACAACGATACTTTCAGTTTGTGGCTACTAAGGTGCTTATTTATGATGGTATACAAATAAAGCAATGAATGGTGTGCAGTCATATAGAAGGTGCACAATCATAACTGGTCAGATGTCTCACCAGCAGATCTGTCAGGTAATCTTTGCTGTAGTCTGCTCCGTGCTTCTGGGCCTTCCCGTTCACCGACAGCGTGTAGTTGTAGTATTTAGAGTTCTTATCCTGGAAAACACAAACACGACTCCATAAAATATTTTGGTTTTTAAGAGACACCCAGGGCATGTTTAAAGAACTGCAAAATACTACGAGTGAGTGTACTGTTCCAGCCCCGTATCACACGCATCACCTACCGGACACAATCGTTTTCAGGTGCATATCATATTTGTACTTATTTAAGTAATGAGGGAATTAGACAAACAGTCGATATCAAGGTGTTCATCACCATATAAAAACATACAAATAAGAGATTTAACTGAGCCTGAAGCATAGAAAAAAAGTAGAATACCTTACAGTGACATTCTTGAAATAACTAAACTACACGGGCCAGGAGTCAACAGGGTTATGAAATACCTCACTGAGAAGGAAAGCTGCAGACTGAGGGCAAAATGAAAACATGAAGTCCGTCCTTTATTCCAGAACTGCAACAATAACTGCAGTTTCCTCTGTGTGACTTAGGCGACCTTAATTGTGCTTTATTTGTGCAACAGGTGCCAATGAATGCTCTTCCAGCTTTCAAGGTTTTTTTTTTTTTTTTTAAACTGGGTCAGAAAAAGCCTTTTGAGGGTGACTACACTCATAAGAGTAACAGGTCTGTGTCAACTGGCAACCTCAAAAATAAGTGTTGAGCCACACAGACGCCCACATTAAAATGTAGAACTTTACAGCAGAAATAAGCGTGTTTACAGCCTGATACAAAATCATTGCAGGCCGTTATGGCCTGTACGGATAGTTTCACCCTTCCTAACAGGCATACTTTGGCTAAACTGCTACTATAACCCTTCAATTTGGATACAGGGAAGGCTTAAAGTTAGGGTCCTGATAACTAAGCAGGCCACCTCTTCAATATGGTCACTTCTGGCTCCAAACCTATACATCCATCTTTTATATACAGCCATTGCTACCTTATTTAATAGATGAAATCCAAATGAATAAAACGAGTTCAAGAATAATTGTCTTATAGCTTCAGTGGATTTTCTTTGGCTCTGGCTAAAATCTAATTGCAGGAAAACCCCTTTTTAAATAAAGAAGAAGAAGATTACAATGGTTGCTAAATACAAAGTCGTCACAATCACATGAGGTCAGCCATGATCGGAGACAGGCTGCAGTTCATTGCAACATTTCGTTAAAAGTTCCCTCCAAACAGGGAACGAAGGATTATTGGCTTAAACTGCAGGAATGCTATAAACTGCATGACTCTCACGCTTTGTTATAATAAACTTTCAGGTCATGAGACCACTGCTCTAATCTGTGTTTGTTCATTCAGTAACGGTGAAGATAAACCAGCCTGCCTGGCAGAGACCTGACCTCAGTATAATGACTTCTGTAAACCAGTTAGAGACCTAATATAAATTCAAGCAAATCTAATTTTAGCATTTTTATTAGTCTGGCTCCTTCTACACAGATTTTCCAGCCACATGACACTAAGGAGCTATGATTTCATCAGAACTTAACATTTGTGCAACATGAAACATACACTGTGGTCGTATTCTCATTAAAAACCAGAAAACTCTCAAGATTTTAATTTTTTTTACTTATTTCAAAACATGAGATGTTTTGACATGTAAAATGCAGAACACATATTTCAGATTCTGCACCAGGTTTAAGCAGAGCTGTGGACGTGAGGGCGTCACTGCATCTTCGTACGAAAGATCAGGGTCAGCATTCAGAAAAGTCTGATAACCGAAGAGCCTCCGACTGAAAAATATTAGCGAGGAGTCCCAGTTTGAGAGTAACTCTCATCAAGGACTAAAACCTTTATATCAGTGAGGAGGTGTGGTTGGGCCCTCTGGTAGCGGTGAATACAAACAGTATCAAAGACAGATGGAGCTCCGGGGTTTGAAGAGTGGAGCCAGTGTGGGAGTGCCTCAGCCTGCATTCTTTCAAACAGCCAGCAGGGGGCGGCGACTCTGTTAATCTGATGGATTCCTCGTTGTTCTACGTCTACCATTTTTCCCCTTTGCTTAAAAAATAAAAAAGCATTCAGATGAGACTCAGACGTATAACTAAATCAAGCCACCTTATCGTTTTACCCATAGTGTGATCAGGCAGACCCCCAAAGTGACCACATCATCAAGAGATCAATACATCAAGCACTGTTCACTGAGACAGAAGAGCAGCGTTATCACAGACACAGAATTTCCTAATAGAAAACTCAAGACTCCAGTCAGCAAACACAGCCCAGCGTCTCAGAAAAACATGCATTTCACAGCAGATTGCTGGGGGAAAAAAATGCTGACGAATTGAAGCTTGAGACTTGTGGCAGTAAGAGAAGAATGGAGGGAGACGAACAGGAGGGAGAACGACGCTGCAGTGAAACATGACAGTGGGAATGCTCAAATTCACGGGTGTTTCTGCATTAATCTGACTCCATGTTTGCAAAGGAGAAGCTCAGTCCTTTCTTCAGAGACATGCTGCACCCTCAGGTTTGCATCTTTGTATTGAAAAATTGATACTGCAGCAGGAAAATGCTGATATTAGAGGTGAAAAATGTTCTTCATGATATATGTTGTGTGTTTTTGAAACAGATTACAGGATTGTATCCTCTCCCTTCTCTTCTACAAGGTGTAAAACAGTCTGACTAAAATCTAGATTAAGTCAAATAAAAGGTAAATATTATCTCCAGGATATCAGAATAATATTCACCAACTTGTGTTATAATTAAATTTTAAACAGTTGAAGGTTCAGGATTATAGTTGCAGAACTGTAGCGCGGTCTAAAACTGGCTCACGGTGTCTGTACGAGGAAATAAACGAGGAAATTTCAGGCTTACCAGCCCAACCCAGCTGCTCCAACCTGGAGGAACGTGCTCCACTCCACCAGCTTCTGAGTGCCCGTACTGCAAGACACAAACAAGAGGATGTGCACTTCATTTTTTAGAAGGTATGAAAAGATGGCTGAGACCAGCTCGAGAACGAGAGCAGAAAAAGCATCAGGACAACATAAAAAAAACGAACAGATTTTTCTCATCATCTGCATTTCAGACCTCCCCGTCAACCACAGTATTAAGACAGGAAAGCAATTTAAGTTTAATGTGTTCTGAAAAATTGGTAATAAAACACAAAGTGGGGAAAAAAAATAAAAAAATACTGAATTTGTTGCCAAGTAATGATCACAAAAATGAGTCTTTGGCATGTTAAGATGAAAGACTGCACTTACAGGATTATTTACAGTCCTTTAAATGTATTTATTAAAACTAAAGCTGTTTAGATGAATGGTGACACAATCTTACAAGTTCCCTGCAAGCCACACTATGTGACATCGATCTAATAAACTTCAGAAGGACGTCAAGTTTGATGGATGTGACTATACAATGATAAAATCTACTGAACTGTGGGCCTACAACATATAACACACAACAAACAAGTTTTCACAGAGTTTATTCTGCACGGTCTTTCATTTTCTGGGATGAGAAGCTGAGTGGGGAAAGCTCAAAGACACAGAGGAGTGAAACTGAGAAGGAGCCAAACAGCGTTACGTGTCTTTTTTTTGGCAGTGTGGGATGAAGTGACAGCTTAAAACATCCTAACAGGACGTTCTGGTTCCCTATTTGAACAGCTGTTAATCACAAGGGGAGATGCAACTGCACCCTCAGACGTTACATCGCATGATCGCATGATCGCACATCTCACGATTCATAACATTCTCCTGAAAGCTGCAGTAATGATGTCTTACTGTTATGAATCTTTGACACATACATAAATTTAAAAACAAAGTAACAACAACAAATGTACAGAAATTTGTAAAACCTTACACTGCCTCATATTTCTGATGTGGCCAAACAGCTTCTGCACACACTGATAAACATTTCAGGGCAGGTTCATGACCAACAGGAAGCTAATCTCCTTTTGTGTGCAATTAGTGGATGTAAACAATCCTGATTCATTATGGAAAGTATTTTTGAACTCCTTAATTCTCCAGATAATTGCAGGGCAGCAGAAGAACAAAGAGGGGAAGCCTCATTCCAAAGTCACTGATTCTTGTAAGAGGCGACACTCACCTGGTTGAGATATTTCCCAGCAAAGAATGTCTGGTAGCCAGCGTAGGTCTTCAGTATGGAGGGGAAGGTGTGCGCCTCCTCGCTCTTCTGCCAGGCTTTGCTGCTGCAGTTGCCCTCCAGGGTGTTGTTGATGACGTGGTGGTTGTGGGGGTATTTCCCCGTCAGGATGCTGGCGCGACTGGGGCAGCACAGCGGGCTGGCAACAAACTGAGTGAAAAAGAAGAGACAATATAAAACAGAGATATGAAGAATTCAATACAACCTCCAGAAGAAAAAAAACTTTATTTTTTAGAAACCGATTTTAGGGAAAGAGAATGGATGGATGGTTTAAATGGTTTTAATTTAATTTAATGTTTAATATATGCAGTTTCTATGCCCCAGTGACCATTAAAATTAAGGTCAATTTAGATGATATAATAGGTGCCGGGAGGCACTTGGACAGCAGTGAGAAAGCCAAAAGAGAGGCAAAGCAGGACTCAATGATGCACCTTTTCAGCCACTAAATAGTCTCTGATAAGCTGTATATAAAAGGCGTACACAACTTTAGGGTCTGAAAAGTGAAGCCAATAAAAAATATCTTAAAATCTCATTCTTCCTAATGGCCAGCAGGGGGTGACTCCTCTAGTTGCAAAAAGAAGTCCAGTAGTATAAATGCAGATAAGAAAATAACGCTTCTGCCCGCTTGATTTATGACCTTAAACACTTTCTTGATAACCTTATGATCTCAGTTGGTAGTTTCAAGTTTCCTTCACACAGCACAATGGCTATTTGGAATTTGATTGTCCTATTTAGTATCCAGAAGAACCATAAAGCAGAGTTTACTTTAGGGTGGAGCTGCCTGTGATTAACAACTTGCATAAGCATCCTTGGGTTTTTTTAGTCTTGTCCTTCCTGCATTTGTGGCATAAAGCTATGATTGCACATGCTTCAAAAGCTGCATTTCACAAATCAACTGGATGATGTCACTGTGGCTACGTCCATCTTTGATATACAGCCTTTGGTGACGACAGCAAGGGGAAAGCTAAACATGCAGGTTATACTTACTGCATTCGTGAACGTCACGCCGGCGTCGCCGATGAGTTTTTTCGTCTTGTTCAGTGGATTCTGAGAGAAAAAATAAATGTTACATTTTAGCTGACATTAACATAACTCACTGCACTCAAACAGTTTGTTTGCTCGAAGGTCATCAGCAAAAATGAGATGTATTTTTTTTCTTAATGCCTGGATGAGCATTATTTACTGAGGCCTGTTGCATCAGTTCCCAGCAGGGTAAGACTCTGTACAGTCATGTGAAAATGTAAGTATATCCCACAGAAACTGTTGGTGTTTTTTAGACATCACACCACATTTGTGAAATTATAATCAGATTTTTCAGATTAAAAGCCAATGACTGGAGCTTCTTTAGGGCCTCATGCCAAGATCTTAGGAACTCTCTTCTAATGACAGACTTATTCTTTTCCACTAACGAGTATTTTATCCAAAGATATTTCTTCTTCAGATGATTGAAAAACCTATTTTTTCTTGTGGTACTCGCCAACTTTATCTGTAGTTGCTGTTTGAAAGACAAAAAAATGTTTACTTGTCCAAATTTGTCAATAACACCAAAGGTTTCCACGTGGTGCCCTCACCTTCTCACATGACTGCAGTCTCAGAGCAAAGATTACACACCTCCGGAAAAATACTGAGACTGCTGTGCACAAAATAAAATAAAAATAAAATGTACGTGTATCTTCTACTTCATCTGAGGCTGAATTTAGTGTAATATGAGGTTCAGATATTCAATACTATAAAATTTCTAAATAATCTAAAGTCAGATTCTTTACTAAACCAAAGTCAAGAACAAGGCTCAGTATTTTTTATGGTTTTGATATATTTTTATACATTTGGCATTACATTTAATTGAATGATCAGATTTTACAATTTTATTTTTATTGCTTCCTAATCTATTATCCAGATTAGGAAGTTCTACCCTGGAAGCTAACAACACGTCACAGAGTTCTTTTACAAAAGAAAATTGCATAATTTTCAAATTTTTGGTCACGAAATACAAAACAAGCAGTTTTGCTGGTCTGTTATATTTAGTATTTTTTTTAAAAGCTAGTTAATAGTGAAAATAATATCTAGTAATATCAGGCAGTAGGTGTCCTAATAATTTACAACAGTCATGTGTGTCACTGGTGTGATAAAAAATTTGATAAAAGTGTAAACACTGTGATTTTTTTGGACCCACACAGGTTAAGAGTACAAGTAAAGGCAACAAATCAGCAAAACTTCTTGAACAACAGCGATGATGTAACATTTAACCTGACACCTATCCGTCTGAGTGCATGTGGATTAGGCCTTTAAATTAGCAGATGAGATGAGAAATAAGAAGACTGAGGCCTTTTTTTGTTTGTGTCTGCAGTTTTCATTTTTTGTTTCAAATACAGTCTCATATCAAGTACTTTCCAAAGTGAGTTTGCAGGGGTTAGTTTTATCCTTTAAAACAGGAGGGCCAACTGGGCCAAACAGGCCACAACTGGGTCCACTGGATGACTCCACAAAGCGTAAAAACTGCAGTGAAATCATTAATCAGCCTAAAGTTTCTATAGAAGGTGTTTCTGTTCCTGGTGTGGTGGTGCCAGATACGCTACACAGGAGTGAAAATGACCTCGGCCAGCACGCTGGGTAACTGGACTGGCCAGCCGCTGACCCATTTGGGCCACTGTGCAGGTACTGTAGTTTTAAAGAAAAGTGATCTCATCTCCAGCCCATGACCAACTGTTTGTTTACACTTCCTTTCTGCAGGCTGACAGCAGCTGTCCACCTCTGGCTTTCTGGCACTTATACCTGCACAGGTGAATCTAAAGAACGGTGCAGCACTTACTCCACTACAATTATTTTAAAGCTTTAAGTTACTAATTATTTACCAGATAACGTTTAAAGTGTTTAGTTTGGGTTGATTATTATTATTACTGTTGATGTTGTCAGACTCGGTTTTACAGCACAAACAACTCCCTGTGAAGGCAGCACAGACTCACAGTCCTGTGAACATCCCAGTCTTAATAAGCACAACATTCTCTGACCGCAGTTTATATTTGTCGTTTAATTTTACATTATTTCTTCAGTTAACTAAGATGTTTATTGGGAGCTGGTTTCACATAATAACCCTGCTGGTGACCGATGAGGCTGCTGACTCTGTCAGATGCCTGCCTGATGTTTCCTATCAGGAATGTGAGCTGTCAGCTTCATCTGATCCGGTTAAACGTCATTAAAAAAACAATGTCACGACTCTCAGAGAAGCTGCTACTGACCAGACCCCCGATGGCGACGTCCAGGTCGTCGGTGAGGATCAGAACAATGTTGGGTCTCCGGTAGGATTTGGCCCCGCTGCTCCCGCTCAGGTGGCTCCATAAAGTGACGCAGATCAGGATCCAGCTGACCATCTTCGGTCCGGAGCAGCGAAATGAGCTCATTTTCTTCATTCAGCTACAAACTGCTGAAGCAGACTTCCTCCACCATCCGCGCTGCGCCTTAAAACAGCGTGAAATGTTCACCACGCTCCTCGCAGACGGTAAAAACACGGCAACAAGCTCGACACTGACTCACCACTTCCCCTTTTGCTGGTCACGTGGTGCTACGGAAGCCCGAGTCAGCTGATTTGTAGGCGTGAAGCCCCCCTCCTGGCAGGAGCTTTTATTTTATGCTTTAATTTCCACGCAGTTTGTTTTCTCTTTCTTTCTTTCTTTCTTTCTTTCTTTCTTTCTTTCTTTCTTTCTTTCTTTCTTTCTTTCTTTCTTTCTTTCTTTTTAAATTTACTCCATTTATATATATTAAAAAAAAGGAAAACAAGAACGGTCCTTCAATCATTCTGTCCTGTGTCACTTGGGTCCAGGATGGACCCTGCCTCTCACCCTATGACAGCTGGGATAGCCTGAGCCTCAGGCCTGGAGGTGCAGTATAAAGATGATATGGTTGGACAGGAACACGGGCTCGGGGAGAGAGAGAGAGTCCACACTCTTGCTCTGAGTCCCCACATGGCCATGTGTGTATATTTTCTGATTCTTTAATACAATAAATGTCTTACTTTTTTAATTAAAGTGTTTCAGGTGTCTTCCTTCATAAAAATGGTTAGGAGTGGTGTAAATCATTTCACTGCCCACACCACAGACCACTGTGTGTGTTTCATGGGACATACTTTTGCACTGTGGGGCAGCCAATAAGCAGTAAATGAGCTTTTATGTAGTGGAGGACTTAAAAAACACAGGAGAGTAAACAAAATCTTTCAGAAACTGGATGAAGACAGGAGAAATGGGCATTATAAGGATTTTTCCCACAAACTGTCAATCACAAAAATCAACTTTAGTCAAAGAATAAAAATATAGATTGTTGATGTACAGGTCCACTTTATGTCGCTCAGTGATTAATCAGGCCAAGAAATCAAGAAATGACTTCGGCTTATTGGAAAATTGTTTTTCTTGTTGTTGTTGTTGTTGTTTTTAAATTATTTACACTCTACAATATTTAACATTTATATAATATTGAGCCATATCACGAATTTCCGTGCGTAGATGAATCGAGTGGTGATGAAAGCGGATTGGCCGATATACTTTTGGGCTCCTCTCTGATTGGTCAGTTCAGTAGCTCGGCGCACCTGGCGCACCTGTCGTGCGACCTGGAGAATGTTTAGCAGCGGTTGGAGAAGTTCAGCATAGTGGGCTGGTCCATTGTGTAGTCCAGGAGGGGGGAGCAGTGAATTCCAGTCAGGAACATCCAGGAAGGAAAGTAAACGCCGTCACACGGGTCTCCACCTTTCTGAGGTGAGGAATGGAGTGCTCCAGGAACTCTATCCTCTTCGAAACGCTCAAAGAAAACTTTCCAGTTTCAGGCATGTTGTCAAGAAAGTGACAGATCAGTGTTAAAAAAAAACCCGCAATAGGATAAGAGAGGTAATTCGTCTAGTTTTCTCTTAATAAAAACAATGACATCGGAGGTGAAATTAAACAGGAATGAACTTTTGGAAGTTGACATATGCGACGGTGGCCTGCGCTCCGAGGGAGAGAGCGGGGTTTATGTCCACTCTACAGCCTCCCTGCAGGATGATTTCTCCGGCTTTCAGCAGTGGACAAGCCCCGCCGAGTCACCGAATGACACATCATCGTCTCCGGGAGAGCAGGAGGTGCCCAGACTGCATGGAAACCCGCCTGGCATCTTTACCGCCACCCAAAGGACCAACACGGCAGGTGACAGCGACTCTGAGTCTGTGGGAGATGGACTCAAAGCTCCGAGGACTTCCATAGTGGACTGTCTTCTGGTGGAGCTTTATGAAACGTACAGCGGAGGCAGCAGGAGGAATGCGGACAGCTGGGACAGCTCCACGGAGGCGTCCGGGTCCGATGCCTTCCTGGGCCGCAGTAACTCCGGGTCCAGCTTCCTGCAGGAGCTGCAGGAGAAGCACACCAGGAGGCACCAGATGAACTACCTGGCTCAGAAAGGTGAGGGATGCATGGTGGTGCAGACAGATCTTTGAAACTCTGTTAACAAACTTGCCAAAAGCGTATAGCTCTCAATTTCCTCCTCGATGAGCAGATGTTTTACCACCCGTTTTATGGCTGATATTACTGATATCATGTGTTTTATTTTGTATTTGGTCTAATTTATCCCTGCACCACTGCACCAACAAAGAAAGAACCAAAGAAATCTTCTTTAGCCCATAAAAAACATACACGTTTTAAAGGTTTTCACCACTTCACCACACAATTTCAATTCAATCTCACTTCAAATCTTATTCACACCTGCAGATGTCTTAGGATGCTTTATTTTGTAAGGTAAAGGCGCTACAATATTAAAGAGAACCCCAAACAGTGGTAACAGTGGGGAAGAAGAACTCCTGACTAATGCTCGGTCTCTGTTGGAGACGCATGCTGGACGGAAGTGGCCAGAGAGTTTGTGTGAGCTAATAGAGGACAGAAAAACTGCAAGTTGAAATGCAGGGATCTTAAAAATGGGAATGCATTCCTTATAGGTGAAATGGCCTCTATAAAAATTTTATTGTTCAATAACTTTAGTATTTTTTTTTTTTTTAATGAAGCCAGGCAAAGTTTTACCTTCATCCAAGTCACAGGCCCTCAAAATACACAGGAGTGGGTTGAAATTTGGCATGTTTTAATTTGAGTGGGTGTAAAATTGCCTTGCTTGCAGTTTTAATTTAAATGCGTTTTTTTCCTGAAAGTTTCATGTGGAATCTCATATACTTAAGAACTTACTTTTGACTCATTCCTATCAACTTTGAGGGCCTTAGTTTTGCTGTCTTTCTTCCTCCACATTAAAATCTGTAAAACTGCCACCTCACGACATGAAGCAGATACAGGGGGCAGTATTGTGCACCAGGTCAGGAGCTTCTGTGACAATGAAAGATGAGTAAGTGGACACTGGCTGGTACAAATGATAATGCAGGCCTCATCCAGTTCACATTTTCCCAGTTCAAACTGGGCTTTGTGGGGTGACTATGAACATAAGTGCAAGTAGTGCACAAACAGTTAAGGCAAGGTGTGTGTTTCACCTGACTTAACAGAAGTCTGAGCATTTTCCTGTTATTTCTTTGGGCCGTTTGATTAAGAGGAGGCATTTTAAACATGAGTGAATTAAACCTCACTGACAGTCTTGGGGATTTTCATTTGGAGGAAGATCAAAAATAATTCAGTGGTCACAAGAATGTATTTGCAGAGAAAAACCTGTTGATTGGAGGCTGATTATCAGCCTTTTAATTCACAGTGACCTATGATCCAGTTACAGTGTTTTCTTGCTCTGTGGACGAGACATTTGAGCTTTGTGTGGTGTTTGGAAAGACTTCATCCTAAACTTTCCATAATTCATCCCAAAAGAGTGCGGAATGAGGAAGCTGCGTGTGTGTTTTTCTAGTTGCTGATTTAAGTGTGAAATCAGATATTCGAGGAAGCTGAGCAGGTTGACTTGTAATGTGGGTAAAGCAGTGTTTAGGCCTTTACATACACAGAGACAGAGTGCGCTGACAGCTCATTTACTCATGTCCTGCATTGTTACCTAAGAGTCTTACACGGCATGTTACTGTGAGGTCCATGCTGCCATTGTTTCCTCTGTTTTAAAGGAATCCTTCAGTCAACACGGGCAGACCTGTGACTTCAGTGCTTGCACTCTGCACTGCTGAGGGTTGGTATGAGTTAAACAATGATCAGGAAGAGGAAACACTCAAATAATGCCTCAAAGAACAGCCAAAATATTCAGCCTTTGTCTTTTCTCCTGTTTTTGGTCAGGAATGATACATGGCAGGGTTTAAAACCCTTTTGGAAAATGTTAAAATGTACTTATAGGCATGCATCCAACTTTTCCATGTTTTGAAACAATATGGATATCTTGGCTTCAGGTACAATTATTTTGAGACACTTTTTCTGGGGGAAAAAAAAAAAAGAAAGCAATTTTTAATCAAGTAAATCTTCTTGAACTTAAAACTGTTATTCAGCTGAATAAACTAAATAAATAAGCTGTAAATGTAAACTGAACTAAACTTCTCGCAGGCTAGCAGGAAAGGAGTAACGAGCAGGGGCCAAGGTGAAGAAAAGAGATTTGATCAAAGGCAAAATTGTAATTGAAATTAAAATTTGATTCAACTGCACAGCCCTAACTTCAGGTATGTGATGATACTGACTACTGATTTGATACAAGTGTTAAATTAACAAGCTGATGAATGACTGGAATCATTCTTTTAAGAATAAAGCTTAACTTTGTTTCTCAGCTGTTTGTTTAGATCGAGGCACGATGTGTTACTTTTTGAGGTCTTTTAGCCTGCTTCACTTTGTCAGACAGATTCTGTTTAAGTGATTTCAGGTCTGGCAGTAATCAGGCCTGAGTGTGGCTACTGAAATTAACCTCACTTTTCCAAAAAATGTGGTTGATCACAGTTAGTTCATGATACTTTTTCACAGGTTTTGGATGGCTTTAATAAATGTATTTGCATTTACTCGCATTATCTTTTTCTAATATTAGAATTTGTTTGATCTGAAACATGTAAGTGGGACAAATTTGCAAAAAACTAAGAAATCAGGACGGGGGCAAAGACTTTTTCACGGCACTGTGAGATAGTAAATGAGGAGAAGACCAGAATAAATAAAATGAAGAGCATTAAAAATGGTTTCATCCACGCACTCACTGTTAGTGCACCTCCTCTCACACACAGCGTCTGGAGTGCATCTCACCAGAGATGAGTGAAGTGAAGTAATAATCGAGCTGGTGACGACACATTATGACACCGTAAAGCATTAAAAGCTTCCGAATGAGTGCTGAACTGAATATAACGAGAGTGAAAGTGAGATAAAGGGGGGGAGGTTTGCAGTCAAGTTAAAAAGTATAGCACCGATACCTGTTTAGTGTCACCATGTAGCTG
>JASGAU010411697.1:16787-32120 GCA_030220045.1 Australoheros facetus
GGTGTCCCTTTTGGTGAAGAAGCATTTACTCCTGCCAAGATTTACGCTTGACTTTCTCGCACACTGATTGATGAAGTGGGAGCTCTCAGCGCAGATTGGTGTCCACTGGAATGTGTCCTCAAGCCACAGTGCAGAGCCTAAAGAAAGTTTTTTGTTTTGTTTTGATTTCTTTGTTGTTGTAGAATTGTACGGGTTACCATTTAAGTTTATGGGAAAGTATCTTTATTGCTCTGTTTTTACCTGATTACCATAATTACCAAAATTGTAGTCGCTGCTTTAAATGACGTTTGTAATTTTTACCATCGCATTTACTTGCTAAAAGCTTTCTACAGTGGCCATATTGTAATCACTAATGACATTTATTACTTCACATGCTGTTTGCTTCTTTTAGAGCCACCAGTCTGTTGTATCATTGTGTATGAATGTGACAAATTTCAGCAACATAATATGCCTTTTACTAACTTAAACATTCTTGAAGGGTTACTGATCAGTAAGATTTAATTTGAGTTGACTGTAATGTACTGTATGGGCATTTGTCTGCCATTAAATCCTGTATAGATACCACTGTGACTGTGCTGTGTTCATTGAATTGTACCAGTTGCTCATGCAGCTGAGCTTGTCAAACCTATACCAGTTAAAAATAGAAAGGGGCAAGGGCGTCCCGGTAGAGAGTGAACCGTGTATGAATGCTGAGTTCTTACTGCCAGCGCCCGGGGTTCGAATCCAGCCTGGGCACTTTGCAGCATGTCGTTTCCCGTCTCCCTCTGCTGGAGGGAGACGATGATGGAAAAAATGGTATGTTCTCAAGTATCGCCTTAAAATGAAAATGGCTCTCAGATTTATTTATTTCTTTTGTAAAGTGGCATTGGTGGCTCTCTCTTTGTTTTCCTTCTAGCACCAACAGAGGGCACTCTGACTCCTAATAGGATCACTCTCCTCCATCTTCTCGAGCCAGCCTATGGGAGAGGATTCACTCATCAGGCCAGAGATGGTAAGAGCAGACTAGGTTCTTCCCTTAAAACAGAACAAAACAGAAAAAAAAAAATACTAGATTTCAAGCATGTGCTCTGAAATTGAAATTAGATTCTAACAGCAGCCATTATTTTTTTCATCATCGTCTTAAGACCACAGGGAGACGCAGTCATTTACAGCCAATGCAGTCTGACAGAAACAAAACCGAATCAGATGCCGCAAACTGCAGAGGCAGCACTGGAGACAACTATTAATTTGGTTTCCTGTGCTGTTATCTGGTGAGTGCGAGGCAGCTTCTGTTTTACTTGTTCTCATTGCTATTCTCCCTCTAATTTCTCCATTTATTTCTTCCCTGCATTCTCCTCTGAAGGTTAATTACTTATAGATAGTTAAGGATTACGGATCAACAAAAAGCAGCCCATCGATCTCTTCCCTGCCGTGCCCACCTCTGCAATGTCACACACTTTACACAGTGGGACAAAAGCCTGGTGATTATCTGTTCATATCGATCGATTCCTCCTCTGTTTTCCCTCGCTTCTCACTCTCCTTTGCTTCCGCTCTGTCACTTTGTTCCCTCCTGCTGCCAAAAGCTCATTATTGAAAATGTGACTTTTCATAGTCTGTGCCACCATTTCTGTTGTTCTTTCTCACCCGTCTAATTTGTTTGTATTTTCTTCAGCCTCTCAAGTCTGTTGAGAGGCAGCCGAGTCAATAGCTCAAGTTAAATAGGCTGCATTGATTGGGAGAGGGATTTAGCTGTTTACCAACTGTGGAAATGGGCTAGGGCCACAAAAAAAAAAAAAACAGCACAGGTGTTTGCATGCAGCGAGTCAATGGTGACAAATGATACTCATCGGGAGACAATGCCCCTAAATGAGGCAAGGTGAGAGGCTTGGCGGTAGAAGCTGCTGATGCTGGAGGCCACGCTCCATCAGCCTTTAAGGTTGTCACATGAAGCCGAGCGGGCCTGACACATTAGGAATGATGGGAAATGTAGCAATACATTCGCTCCCCCTCTGGGACTCTCGCCTGTTCCTCCATCCTTGAGCGTGTATTTCCTCACAAGTGCTCCCCTGCAGGTGTTATTCCACATCCATGCATCCTCTTTAGCGTCTCATGCCCCTTAGAGGTTTCATAAGTGCTCTTTACAACTCTTGCTGTGTCTAGAGTGTAGTCACACAAACCTAGCATGCTTGCAGGATTGGGATGTGTCTTATTTCTCAGTTAAAGCTTCTAATTTGCTTTAATTTGTTAATATGAATATACTCTCATAGTCAGACTTTACTCATGAATAAAACACACTGCAATTTCACTAGTTTCCAAATGTGAAACCTTGGCGATTGTTCTGTATTTGTAGTGACATGAATAGCTAAAAATCAAGGTCTGCACAGGTAATCTCTATGAGCCAAAAGCACAGACTTCAGACTTCTGTAAACACCCAGTTTAAGGCAGTTTTTGCTACTCTTGGCTCTGCGTGATGTCAAAGAGAAGAGATATGCCTACTATGGTCATCTCAGGCACACACAAGGCCTAGTATAAGATAAATAAGGGTTCTAGTGATCATTGAGGGTCATGCAAAACTACTCTAGTAGAGCCCTACACTAAAACCATACTCTTGGCTAAGAGGTTTGTTACAAACCACTAATTTGAGCTGATCTTAATATTCCTTTGTAAGGGGGAGGGTTTCAGGAAGTCCAACAAAAGAATTAATGTGTGAACTGCGAAGCTGACTGACTGCTGAATGTGGGGCATCATTTTCTCTTCAGGGATGGCAGGTGATGTGGGACGAAGTGCAGGTTTTTGCTTCACACCGGATCCAATTAAGGTGTCGTGAAAATGTACAGCCCTTTTTAAAGGTGTCTCAATCAGGTGTGACGGAGTAGAGCTGGAGAAGAAACTTGCAGGACTTAAATCCAGCACCAGCGAGCTACATGTGCGTAGTGCTGGCTGGATACCCTTTCTGACTTTTTCCAAAAAGGAACGACACACTCCTGCTCCTCTCTGTGGGCATGAGAACACTTTCTCACTCACCACGCNCCCCCCAACTGAAACACATGCCATGGATAACAGCTGTGAAGAGAAAGACGGAGACAGAAGCTGAAAAGATATTGACGGCCGACCAGAGCAGTTCGATAGCGGGCTCTGGAGTTGTTTAAAGTGGGAGCCTGCAGCTAGGACTCTGGCTGTCTTTGTGCACTGTGGTGTAAAGCCAGTATCGATGAACTTGACAGCAGTTTAGCCCGCCTGAGATCTGCTGCTCTCTAAGGACACTTCAGACGCATTCTCCTGCCAGCTGTAGCCTATTTTACCCTGCCCATTCATGT
This sequence comes from Australoheros facetus, assembly GCA_030220045.1. Classification (NCBI taxonomy): domain Eukaryota; kingdom Metazoa; phylum Chordata; class Actinopteri; order Cichliformes; family Cichlidae; genus Australoheros; species Australoheros facetus. Next base: position 20,084 of record JASGAU010411697.1, read on the forward strand.
TCTTCAGAGCAGGGATGTCAAAAATGTACATGGAGGGGTTTTCGGTTTTTCTAATCATCAGTTTGTCAATCAGTATCAGCAAAGAGTGGGACCATTTAAGTAGCACGGAAGTAGTCCACAAATCCTGCATCTGTGGCTTATTGGGATGAGTTACTGGAAGAAAAGTTATGTGTGGAAAAAAATACATTTGTTGTTGTTACTGTAAACACAAATATAGAAAGCAGGCCAAGGAGAGGCAAGATGAAAAATTGGGCCAGTTCGACTTTAAGCCCGCACTGCGCATTCTGCATGTTGGCGGCTCCAAATGGCACCGTGCAGTAGTTAACTGTTTGAAAAATTACAAGTGTAATGCCCGGCGACATCAGCAAATGGCATGCAGTATGCTCATTTTTGTGTTGACCAACTGCGCTGGACTGTGATGCTTTTTAACAAAGGATGGAGAGGAGGACGTCTAACTGGTGAGCACAGCTTCCCATTCTCCTTTTTACCATTTACACCTGAACAAAACCCAGCTGACACCAGAGTTTTCTGACTAAATACTACTGGACTAAACAGTAAACCAAATCTCTGTTTATCACAGGTAGAGCTCACCTGTGCTGCCATAATAGTGTATTTATGCATACACATTGATGGTAGTTCAGCTAAATAACAATTCTTTGTAATTTTCCTACACTTGAAGCACATTTTGGTATTTTTGGTAACTACTGTGTGAATTGCTATCAAAACCAATTATCAAGAGGTAGTTTTCATGAGATATGTAACAACAAAAAAATTCCCAAACTCTTTAAGATAGCCCACAGAACTTACTCTCTACTACTGATGCTCTTTCTTTGCTTGAACATATTTGCAGTGGTAGTTGTTGAAGTTTAGCTTAGGGGATCTGGTTCACCATTAAAGTTATTTTCCATTACTGTTGTTTGGTAGACATACCATAGCAAACACATGGGATGTCTACCTTGTGTGTCCAGATTAATACTGCACAAAGGAATTAAAAGGAATTTTTAAGGTATTATTTGGCCCTGCAACAGGCTGGTGACCTGTACAGGGTGTACCCTGCCGCTCGCCTTATGTCAGATTGGCTAAGTTGTGGTTATTATAAAATGGACGGTAAGTTTTTTTGCAGAAAGTTATAAATATTACTGTGACCTTTAACCTTTAGCAGATATACTATATGGGCAAAAGGACTGGCCCACCTACACATTACACCTAGAGGAACTGCTCAGCCATGGAAACCTATATCATGAAGCTCCCTGTTTACAGTTTTTGCACTGCAGTTATTCAGTCAGCAAAGCACTGGACACTTTGACGCACCATGAAACCCCACTTTGCAACTTAAATTGGTCTGCCACTTCATGGCTGAGGTGCTTTGGTTCCTAAATGCTTAAATAATACTGCTTACAGTTTATCATAGAATATCTAGGAGGGAAGAAATTTCCATGCTGGAATTCGGTGAGCTCTCTAGAACGACCCATTCTCTCACAAATATTTGTAAAGGCAGACTGCATGGACCAGGTGCTTGATTTTTATTTTGTGACTGAAGACACCTGAATTCATAAATTAAGATTCAATTTGATAATAATGATGAATGAATTCTTGATTAATGGTCAAAAACCCTGTCAAAATGAACTGGTGCCAGATTTATAGAAAATATTATAAACCCTATCTGCAGTGTGGAGATGTAATAAAACCTGGAAAATCTGCATACAAAATAGATCAACTGGGCTGGAGCGTTGACTGTGACGTGGCCTTAAGCCATAGTCACGTGATCAAAAGTAATCCATCCCCTGCAAATCTTGTGCTTCCTGACTTTCTGTAGTTATTTTCTCATCTTGCTGCCATGATGTGCATCATTGATAGGCATGGTTTTATGTACACATAGTGTACATCTTTGACCTTCAGCCAACAACACCTTCGGAGATGCTAATTCAGAGGTGAAAATGTTTAGGGTTTAAAATCAGAGAGCACAGCTCCTCTGCAGTTTTCTTCTAAATAAACAAAAATTCAGTTTTCCTGCAGCGTCTCTACACATCTTCTTAGGTCAGACAAACAAACCGTGCGCCTGCTCTTGCTCAGTCTTTGCAGGAACATTGCTACATTTCTAGATGCTGTGTAAATCAGCTCACTGTCCTCTTGCCTGTGTGCATGCATGTGCATTCTTGTGCGTTAAACATTACAAACAGGAACATTATCCTATATCACTACTTAATGCTTATTCTTGTATCATTTCAAACAAAACCCTGCATTAAAAGGAGCATAATCTTTGTATTTGTTTTGATTTTGTAGTGAGAAGCTGGTATTTTTTTTGAATGGCTTTCATGGAACCAGTGATGCCTTTGAATCCAACATCCAGCAGCGATTTGTGGCGGCGTCTCAAAAAGCCAAAATTGTGGTCCGATTTTGCAGTTTTGGACATTATTTCTCTCAGTTATGATGACACCATTACTGAGATCTGAATATACAGCGTTGTTTCTAGAGTCAACACCATCTCAAGCATTCACAGAATCAAATGGGCCACCATGCTAATTTGGAGGTTGAAACAAAGGCAGATCTCCCCAGGGGTTTAAAAGGCTCCATTAGCCGCGAGCCTCAGACCAACACAGAGAGGCACAAACAGCAGGCTGTGTTTTTGTTCAGCAGCTAAAGGACAGCGCTGTGAGCCTGATAATATTATTCCAATCTTGATGCAGTTATTGGACTGTCTGACCAAAAGTGACCTTAACATTGTATTTGCTTCAGCTGAGCCGCTCCACAGATTGCAGAACAGCGCGAGCGGCCGTCTGCAGATGTGTGTGTGTGACAGCTCCCAGGTGTGAGCGTATAGGGCTGTATGAATGTGTTCAGAGAGGCTGCGCACTCAGCAAAATCCTTCCCAGGATAAATAAAGATTGTTAAAGCATTGTTTGTCTCAGTAGTTACTGTAGATGCAGTTGCGGCGCCGGTCGCAGCGACTGACGCTATTCAATTTGACATTTCAATTGTGTTTCAGCTTTATTGGATTGCAGAGAGAGATAGCGGAGAGATGTCTCAACTCGCACTTTTCAAACACATTTTCACACACCGTGTAAAAAGTAAAAGTCAGCAGTGGAGACTCAGAACACATCAAAAAGCTCTCACAAAGGAAATGCATTTATACATACTGTCACTGCACATTTAAACCTTAAATGATTGCTGACTTTAATATAATGTTATTGTATTTATAATTTTTAAGTCTCTGTAAAAATTCGGCAAGGTTCCAGTTGTATTATTTTTCATTTACACTTAACAGCTGAGGCCCAACATGCCTTGTAAGCGCTTACAGAGTTGTCTAATTTCATGTCATCGCAGGGTTTCATATTAGGAGCTTGTGCGGGTGGGTGGAGTCACTGTCTCACCCTTAGAGCAACACTGTGATTCCAAAATGCTTCCTGATGTTTTTAATCTGCTGCAAGTGTTCATTTCAGAGAGAGAAGGCTGTTGGACAGAAGTGGCTCCACCTGATCAGCAGCGAGGCTCAGCCACTCGCTGGCATTCCAATGATGCTATTAATGGCCATAATGTGTGCCAAGGAATCACTGCCCTCGTCATTACACTCTGTCTACCAGCTTGTGTCTCTGATACTGAGCCACCAGCTTGCTGCAGCATGCTTTTAACTCTTGTGGGCCAAGCCAAACCTTCCCTCTTCCTCTTCCAGGTTTAAATTACAGTTTACCTGAGGGCAGCCCCCACCGCCCCTGATAAGCAACAGCAGCAGATTAAGTGCCTTGCTCACTGGCATTTCAGTAGATTTAAGGAAGAACAAGCAAACGCTGCTTTTCTGTGGTCCAAATGCAAATTTATGGCATTGCTTCAATGTAATAAAGCAGAAACACCTGAATGTCATACAGCAGGTTGCCCATTCCTATCGTAAAGGTGGTGTTATATGCTTGTTGATGATTTGACCACTTGTGAGTGGGACAGTGACCTTTGGCTGTGGTTAGATTAGTTTTCATCCTTCATAAGGTTTGCTTTTCGTATTCAAAGACACCTGCAGCACCGGACATTAGGAGATGAAACTTCTGTGATCTTAACACTGATTGGTTTGTGTGCACAGCAGTGATGACCTCCGTGAAAATCATCATCGTTCCATCGTTCCCGAGTCTGTGAAAGAACCACACTTCATAGTGCTAACACTATGTAACAAGGCCTGATTTATTTATTTTTTTGAATGTTGCCAATAGACAAGTTTCCATCTGATTTTTAAAAACTAATTTTTACTGAATTTCCAGAACACTGGTAGTAGAAAATACACCTGAATGCCAGTTTCTATCATTACTGTTTTGTTCATGTTAACATTTTGCCAAACTGAGATAAACAGTGGCACTAATTATTCACTCTTTTGCCACTTAACTATTAATGTGATAGAGGGATTTTAATTGGAAGAAAGTTACTTTCTCAGTCTAATATTTTTGTCTGCTGATTCACCGAAATTGTCCATAGTTGCCCTTTCTCCCACCAGGGGATTCTCTGCTCAGACATATTATCACTACCAGAGTGAGTGAGTTTTCTCTTTAGGAAAGGGAGCTACCTGAGTAAAGAGTGCAGTAGGCAGGAGGCATGACAACCACTCTGTGAATTCTCTGATCGAGTACCTGCTGTACTCTCACATGGTGCAATCAGGCATTAATAAAACTTTATACGACGGAGGTGGCAGGTCAAACACTTAAGTGACTGAGTCAGACATCTGCATTCTCACATGCATCTCTGCAGGGTAATGTCTAGAAGGGTTCTGGGCGTGCATGAAAATAAGTTCAGTGGGCATTTAAGTCACGTTTTAAAACAATTCTTTGTCTCCTCTGGTTTCTTTATGTGGCATTTAGAAATGCAGTGCTGGAAATGTGCTTATTTTTTTTCCTGCATTTCCTGCATCTGGAACCAAACCCGGAAATTCTGTTGCACCTGTAGTGATCACCATTACTTCCCATTCAGCAGAGAGACAAGATGATAAAATACAAGTAGAATCACTTTAAATTGAGCTTAGGTCAGCACTTTTATGGCAGCTCGCAACAGATCAGTCGTACAGATTCACGTCAGATGTTGAACTTGGTATAAATTTACTGAGCCTTAGTAACAGAATCTATTGATCAGATTGTTTCCACTTAAAACAAAGTGATGTTCAGCACTTTCTTCATCATGAATCCACTGTACCCTCATCATCTTGTTCTTGAGTTGTAATTTGGCCTGCCTGTTGTCTGGTTATTCAGAGCTGTCAGTGTGGGGATGCATTTGTTTTCACACCATTTTTTTTTTTAAAGGATGTGTGAAAATCTCAGGAGTGTATCGTGACTTTCTCTCAATGCCCATGTGAATGCGCTTCACTAACGCGCCCCTTCCTGAAAGAACCTGCATGCTTTCTGGTATGTATTGAGCTTTAAGTCATGTGATTGCCTGTGTGGAGGCACCTGATAAAGTGGCCCCTGAGCCTTTTTAGATTAGCTACTATGCAGTATTAAAGGAGCGAGCCATTGTTGTCACCTAAAGAACTGAAAGCTCAGACTGGATGCAGGGATCTTAGAAACAGCCTTCACGTCTGATTGTTGGATTGCCCCGAGCCCTTCACAGCCGTGTACCCAATCATTCAGCCTAAGTAACTTGTTGACGTGGGACTGTCCTCCAGCTGTCTGGGCGGGCCATCCTCTTGTCTCCCTGCTCAGATTTACTCTCCAGAGGGAATAGCTATTACATCTCCTGTTATTATTTGCCATAAAAATGCGCTGAATGGCGACCAACTCTGAGGCGCTATAAAAAGCAGCGGTGTGTGAGATGGCGTCTGCGCGTCATCAATCAGACACAGTGGTGAAACATTGGGCCTCTCTGCTGGGTAGTGGAAATTGATTTTTCTGTAAGTCTCAACGATTAGGGTGTGAAAAAGGGAGTGAAGGTGGAGTGGGGATGATGGGATGAGATGGGATGGGGTGCTGTGAGAAAATGGAAGAACAGCTAATGTTTTCAACTGTTGATCTGACCCTTGATTGTTTTTTCTTGAATCTTAAATCAATCATTTGTGGCCTTGCTCCGGGGGGTTTCTGCACCTGTCCCAATCAGCAACAGCAGCATTTCAGCACTGCTTGAAATGTAAACTAAAACATTCAATAACAAAGGTCGAAGTCAATTAATAAACCTTTTCCACTGAAGACAGTTTTACGTTCTAGTGGGAAGAGCACTGGTTTAATTAACAGCCATAACAAAGGCTGCAGTCCTTTAAGGTGCTCCATTTCTAGGGCCCCTTCTTTAGTACATGCTGCATCACTGTCATAACTTACTGGAAGCATTCAGTTCCACTTGTGCTTTTCCCGCTATCACAAGAAAGAATGTCTGCCTTTATAATATCCAACCAGAAATATTTATACTGCTTGTTGATCGAAACAGAACCAAAACAACAACAACGAAAAACTAGCACAAAAGGAAAAAATTATAGGGGTCTGCCTGGGCACAGGGCAACACAGGGCAACACAGGGAAGATGAAACAGTTCTGGGACAAGACTTGAAGGCTGAGGCCAGCAGCAAAACTCTGGAGGCCAGCGGCTGAAATGGAGCAACTTTGGAGGCTTGGTCGGAGGCGGGTCTGGTACAACTTGCACAGGGAACTCACTTTGCACAGGCTGGCGCTGCCCAGGACCCACTGCTGAATCCAGGGGCTGAGGCTGAGGCCTACCGTCTTCACCCTGGGTGGAGCAACAGTCTCTGGAAGTGGAGGCAGTGGAACATTAACAGTCTTTGGAGGGGCAAGCACACATGCGTGGTTAAGAGTCTGGGGTACAGGCAGTGAATCATCGTAAATAGTCTCTGGGAAGGCCAGCTCAGGGAAGCAAAACATAGTCTTAGAATTGTGAACAGTTTTGGGCTGAGCTGGCAGGAAAACACAATAAACAGTGTCTGTGCTGGGAACACAAACAGCAGTCTCTGAATTAGGAGGACCAGGGACTAAAACAGTCTTACTCACTACAAGGGGTGTTTCAGAAAACCCGGCTTTGGCACACGTGTGGAGTAACAGCTGTGCACCTAGAAGACCTCGCCTTCAGCACTGGAACAGGTGTGGTCCCAGTGTCAATTGCCCTCAGAGCAGACTGGAGCCTGGTGTCAATAGACCCAGGTGGGAACATGGAAGAGGGCCTGGCATCGGTTGCCCTCGGAGCAGATGGAAAGGTTGGGGAAGAGCTGGCTTGGTTGTTGGGCTGCTGCTGCTGCTGCACAGCTGATGAGCGGCGTCACCATGGTCCACACCTCCCCTCAGAGGAGCTGGAGGAAGTGGGAGGGTAGGCAGGTAACCTGTGGCTGCCTCAGCAGAATGAGGAAGAAGCTGAGGAACCAGCACCTACAAAGTACTTATAAAGGGCCACCTTCCAGTGGGATTACGCCCCCCCCAAGGCTGGGCGTAATACTTAAGCGGAACATATGAAGCAAATATAAACATCAAATAAACCAAGAAGCAATAGAGTGAAAAACAAGGCAAAAAAAAGCTGAACAACTGGCATTATTTTTGGTGTGATCTTACTGTCTAATCCATTGAGAAGAGTAAAAACCAGCAATAAACTGACCCTATAAATGTTTTAGCTCTTACTCTCTTGTGCCCTGTTGCTCTCTGGTTTTACAAGAAGTATTAAAAATACAATAGTTTTACACTGATTAAAATGCTCCTTCATTAACAACAACATGAGCATTATATTGCACCCACATACACCATCCGGTTGTGTTAAATACAAGTGCAACAAATGAGTATTCATCAGCAGCCAAACAGCAGCCATAGTTCCCAACAAAAGCTCAGTTCAGTCCATTTTAAGGAGCACTGCTAAAACAAAAAAAAAGTGCAGTGTCAGTTGTTTTATGAATGTTGTTTAGTAATAATGTTTAGTAATGTTTTAGTAATAAAACTATACAGACACATTGGAAAGGACTGAGACACAGGCAAACACATTAGTTTTCCACCATCTGGAATCCCCTCCTTCATTTACTCACTCACTTTTGCACACAGTACTGTACATTATAATTAACCTTCTAATTAACCTCATAGAAAATGTATAATTGAAATTTTTTGACACTGTTTTCATCAGTTGTTGACACGGACACGTCTTTCTTTGCACTGTGAATAGTTTTATGACACAGTGTGCACACAGACAGAACACAATTAATTCATGCTCATAAAGGGGGCTCCAGTGTGTGAAGGTGCCTCTGTGTCAAGTCCGTCCGGTAGCACAAGCCCGAAATGCCTGAAAGCTGCATGTTGTCAAAGTTCAGATTGTATTATAGACTCTTCTGCTTGATTTGTGACCTCAAAGGTGATGTCACCACTTCAGAAATAGTTTATCAATAATCTTCTGTCTTTGCTGATGCTAGCATGAGTGTGAGGTGGTTTGAGCATCTGACTAGGATGCCTCCTGGACACCTCCTTGGTGAGGTGTCTTGGGTATTTTTCTGTGTGTTCTGAGTATTTCTGTGTCCATCTGGGAGGAGACCCTTGGACAGACCCAGAACTCGCTGGAGGAGGTTGCTGGGGAAAAGGAGGTCTAGGATCAGAGCGCCGCCCTCATGACATAACTATGACCTTAGCTCAGGATGATGGACGAATGGAACTTGACTGCAGCATCTTATACATGCACTTGTATTGTAAATTTAATATCTTGGGGTTTTTTAATTAATTGTACAGTGTGAGTGATTTGGCGTTGTCACACTGGGCTCTAGAAACTGATAGCTCAGTGGTTTCCTAGCCTTATTCTGTTAGCTAAAAACTTAAAGTGTCAGCAGCCTGTTCTCAGTGATCTAAAAGTAAAGCGTGTGTGCATCTAATTCAAGGCCTGAGGCTCTTGTTGGTCGGTCTAGACCCTAGACTGAAATGAACGTTCCCTTAGCAGAAAAAGTGCTGTATGCAGAGCTGAAAAATGATCCGGCAACTAAGGACTGTTACATTAAGAAGGGGGGCTATTGTTAACCAAACTTTTACCATTGATATTCTTGGGGTTGGCCATTAGGGGTTTTAATGAAAACATATCAGGGAAGGTTTCAGAGGGAAGAAAGTTAGAAGCTGCTTTCAGTCTCCTTTGCCTCAGCCGTTTGTACATTGATGAAATGTTGTTGTCGGGCAGGCAGGTCTCCTCATTTTATTGTGAATTGTGACCGGATGCCTTTGAGTTCCAAGGTAACAATAGGCATTTCTTGTTTTCTGACACATTGTAGACTATAGCCCTATTTAACCAGCAAGGTCTGACTCACCAGAAGACATTACACCTCAAACAGAAGAAATGAGGAGTGGAAGCAATGAAAGAAAACTTAAAGCACTGTTATGTATAATTCAGTCTTTCAAGGATCTTTGAGCCTGGAAAATTGTGATTCACAAGCTGAACACACACGCGCACGCACTCACTCCCACACCCTGCGTTTGCAACAGAAGTGTAGCTCTGTCCAGTCCATCCAGCTTCCTGGCCTTATCTTCAATTCATTCACCATGCATCATCCATACACATAACTGCACGGTAAGCTATGATTCAGTGCACTATTCTTATCATAGCCTCGGCGCGGTGATGTTCTGAGGCATGCTGGTGCAGTGACCCCCCTCGCCTGTGTCTACAATAAGCATAACCATATCTGACAAGGCCAGAGCTATTGAAGGAGGAGGGTGTGGGGGTGTGGAGGGGAATATCGCCTCCTTTAGATAGCTTTCCACCCTTCTGTTCTCCTGGCTTATTTCCAAGAGTGCTCTGTGGCCTGAACCACCTCCGTCTCGTCCTTCTTGAAACGCAGCTCATTCTTTTTCTTTTTTATATTGGTCACCAAACTGTTTCTTTGTACTTCACTTGTTTGCATCCCAGGGCTTTTAGCATCAACAGGTAGATGAGTAAACAATGGGTCCTCCAGTAGCTTCAGATTAGAAGGACTCGAATCCAGCAGAGATGAGTAAAGCTACGGCGTCGTACTGTGAAGCAATTGGATGCATGTTGCAGGATATAAGCCCACCATTTGTTCTCTGCATTCCTGGGTGAATACTTAGGAATGCTAGGAGGGTTGGATACGTGAGCCACACACAAACACTTGACTGAATTTCATTTACTACCCACACACTGCTTTTTTTTAGTCAATCTTGAGTCTACAGAAATAATGTGCATGCGCCCATTATCTCAAGAAGGGGCTGCTAGAGCGTGAGGGGCATCTTTCGCCTGACTGACTTTCATTTACAAAGTGGCGATGTTACTTTTGTGTGGGGAAATGAGATAGCACTGCAGTAGACAGTAGGCTACATTATCCCGAGCTGGGCGCACATCCTGCTCTCTTTCCTCTTTTTTTTTCCCTCCCTCTCCCTTTATCAGCTGCTTTTTCTTACATTGTTCATCAGCCCCCGAGACACAAAAAAAGCACGTCTCCCAGGATCAATTAGTCACTTCCAGGGAGTTGTGGAGCGGAGAGGGAGTTGAGGAGACAAAAGCCACGACCATGTTGGCGTCGTGGTGAGGTGATAAAGTGACATGGTTTTCCTTCCAGGCCATTAGTGTGACAAGCGGTTCTTGTCCGGTAAAGGTGGACCTGACAGGAGAGTGGTGCCCTGCCACGACATGAAGAGAGCTCTCAAAAGAGCACTTGCTTTCTTTGACACACTTTTTACCCCCCACCCCCCCAATATCTCTGCTTCTTGCACTCTCTCTCCAGCTGTTTTCATTCAGTCTCTCTAACTCTCTCTCTTTCTTCCCTTTTTTTCCTTCCTTTTCCAAACTCCATCTCTGTCTTCTCCCCGGAGCTTTTTTCCCTCTCAGTCTCTCCCTCCATCCCCCTCACTTTCTTAAAAGCTGTCTCATTCTAAAGCTCCAAAGTCCTCCCCTCACCCCTCCAAAATTCCCTTCTTTCATCTTGGACTCTGTCACAGCTTCCTCGCCATACCTCTAGTCTTCACCTTTTCAAAATATCTTTGTAGATTTGAATATAACCCATCTCAAGTCTTTGTTTTGTGTCCACCTTTTTCTCTCCAGCTACACCTCGTGGGCTCACTCTCTTCTTAAGGCGATCGAAGGTGACACTGGCAATGCAAAAACAGTGAGCTGGCACAGAGTCACAGCAGGACACAGGCCCAACACAACACAGGAGAGTAAACAGGGACTATTTTTAGGTCTGCTGTCGCCTGTCCTTAAGCCAGAAGAAGTGTAGCTCCCGTGTTTGTAAAATCAAGATATCGAAGGGCCAGATTTGTTATGCTAGGGTTTTTAAAGCGACATGGGGCAGAGTCTGGAAGCCATTTCCATCATGTATAAACACCAGGTGTTATGACCAGCAATGTCAGAAGGAAGGTAAACACTGAAATTTAGGTATTAAGCTAATGAATACTAAAAATATAGTTTTGGTATATTAAATGAAACATATATAACAGTGTGACAGGGATAATTTTTAGTAATGAACCTAAAAGGAATTTTGCTAATTTTTTTTTTTTTTTAATTTCTCTCTCTCTAAATTTACTATTATGGTTTAGGCTCTGCACCAAACAATTAACTAGCTGCCATACATATCAGAGCATTTGCAGCTTAAGGAGATTTGAAGATTAGGTGCAGACCAGAGGTGCGCCATCAGGGCAAGCAAGGTGGGCAGTGCTTGTCCGGAGAAATCTGAAAAACAGACATCAATTAAAACCTACCAAAGTAAAAGCGATCTGTCTCCATTCATCTTCAACAGCCTCTGTTCTTAAGAAATGATTGATGGAACTTCAACAGCTAGCTTACACTGTGATTGCCCTCTAGTCATTAAGCAACAGGAGGCCAGATAAATCCTAATTGTTGGCTTCCTGCTCATTAGAAAGATTAAAAGACACATACTATTGGCCTACGTAACGCTATTTTGGAATTCATTTCTTTAAAAAAAAAAAAAGAAAAAGCAACGCATACTTTTAGAAATGTCTGTCGGCCTCGTTTCCCAACCCAATCAGAGTAATGCACCATGTAGCAAATGTGCAAGTGTGGTTTGTTGGTGTATATGTTTGAGTTTGGGCTGCTAAAACTGTCTAGATACTGTAGAATCATGAGTTTCTGCTTGGCTGCAATTTTCTCCCTAG